>JAULKJ010146398.1:0-14819 GCA_032355405.1 Rubia balearica | reverse complement strand
ATACAGATCTCGCTCTGCCACCACTGTTGAGCGCTACCACCGAGCAGCACAACATCACTGCTATAGCCTCTTTCCCTGTCCATCTCCAGCACCACCTCCCCAACACCACTGATCACTCGTAACCCTACCCTCTCTGTAACCCTACTCGAGCGCTCTGTCCCTAGAGATTTTGAGCAAACCTTGCGCCACCGAGTGGGATTTTCCATTTACTTTTATTCCCGATCCAAAGATCTGCAAAATTGGACTGACCAGAGATAACACAATTTTATGGACATAAAACCAAGGCCACAAATCTCTACAAGAAGAAAATAACCCAAATTAAAAACCCAATTTATGAAAATATAGTGAGAGACTCAGAAAAGATAGCAGAAATAGGAAAAATAGAAAGAGCGGAAACCGCCATGGCTGCAAATTGAAAATTCGGTTGCAGAATTCAATATCAGCGGTGGAGCGAGATATGGAGAAGAGGGTATGGGGAAGACGAGATATTTGGAGAGGAGAAGAGGGTATTGTGGTCATTTCTTATTTTGTTTTTTTAAACTCATGGGTGTAATGGTCATTTCATCAATTTCTGGTCAATTTCAGGTTGTCCAGATTAAATTGGCACTTTCATCCAAAACTTAGTGTTAGATTGTCACTTTCAGACTTTACAAGGTTATATTAGCACTTTCACCTTAAACATAGGATTAAAAACATACTTTTCTCTAGAATGCATGAAGTGAATTAATTACAAGGTTCTAGGTGACTAATATGACCAATTAGAAATTTAAATGTGGTTGCGCACCGTTTATTTATTATTGTAATTTAATACGGTTTATTTACCATTTCTTATGTTTTAAATTGAATTTCAATTTTATCGTTTAAGTTGAAGTAAATTTTACGTTCAATGAGAAGATCTAAAGATGGAATACAACGGATAAGATGAATATTTTTGTAAAGATTGGAGGTCATACTAGGATCACTTTATATTTATTTATTTATCAAATATATTTATCAATTTACATTCCAAATTAATGTACTCCCGTTGTCCCAACTCAATCTGCAATTTGACTTTGACCTCAAAATTGCTTAACTTTGATCTCAAAATTGAATTGATAAATAAGTTAGGGTATTGCCGTATGTAATCTTTTTAAATTCGTAATAGCATGTATTTTTTAAAATATCAACTTTTCATAAATTGTATATACACAATTCTAGATATCAATGACCAAAAAAATTAGTCAACTAGCGAAATTTAAACTGAGTATAATTGGTTGGGACGGAGGGAGGAAGTAACTGGTTCATATATGTGGAATGATTATGTAGTTAGTTCCCTAATATGATCAAATCAACAAAACAAACCAATGTTCCAAAATAAATAATGTGCAACAACTAATCTTCCTTTCTGAAGTAAGAGCGCCGATTAAGCCCTCGATCACTAGTGGGAAATTTCGCCAAAGCGATAGTTACACTTCTAGTTTTGAGACAAATGCGAGTAGACCTAGTCAAAGGGGTTTACACCTTTGTTTTAGTTTACTCGTCAATATCAGACAAGGTTTCTTAGATGTTGAGGTAAAATGATATGAGTAATATATTAGATGAACCATATCAATCAAGAGTAGTATTGAATATTATTAGCAATGGAATTGCTTACCCAAAATCAAAGGAATTGAGATAAAGTGAAGCATGCTCAAAATCTTGTCATTTTTAGATTTCTGGAATCAATTTAGATAGGGGGTCAACTTTAATAGAATAAAATGTTAAATAACTTCTAATATTGCTTGTATGGTTTTATTCAAATTGTTCTGTATAAATGGTTTTTATTGTATTTATTTTCGTTTAAATAATCATGTATGGCAACAAATTAATAATGGATTTTCAAATATGTATTTGATTCTTGAGAAAGATGAATTGAACGGTTGTAACTTGAAAACTGAACTTGATCATAGTTCTAATGCAAGAAAATAATGAGTATGTCATTGATATTCAAATCCCTAATGTCAAGTCTCGTATGTTCAATAGTATACATCCAGAATTTGAGACAAGTTTTGAACTCAGATGCTTACAACATCAACCTAGAGCTCCGAGATATGATTCAGGAGAAGTCCATGGTTTGGAAGTTTGAGACCTTTAATATTAATATTGATTGTAAATAAAAGAAAGAGGAGCTAGTGGGATCTCGTGTTTGGATATTGGTTGGATTATTTGATAATATGGAGATACTTGGTTTTGCTATGACTAAGAGTTGGTCAATGGTATCATTCTCTATTCACTTTATGATGTTTTGGAGCTATTCAAGACGAAGAGAAAAGAAGTTGACAGAGTTGGATGTGATGCTTGAAATATCCAAGTAAAGTGTCAAAAATGAAACCAAGAACGAGGTTCTCTTGGTGTACAAGGAAAATGGACCTAAAGAAGACATGGAAAAATCAAGAAGTGGGATAGAGAAGGTCAAGCACAGTACCATTGCGCCTAAGGCACACTATACTACTTGGATGCATAAATTTGTAAAGTATGATGAATCTCAATACTTTTACACCAATGGCACGTGCCATGTGAAAGAATACTCCCCCTAGTTCTAGAGGATAAAGAGAACGAGCGAGTAGTTAACTGATAGGCTATATTTCATATAGCATATCTAGTAGTTATTAAAATATTTTAAGTGTTTGTTATAATTCTACAATCCCGAGATGTTGTAACGAAGTCAAGATATTCAAGGATTTACATGAATTATGAGAACACGAGCTATAGATGAAAAGTTGAAGACATATCGTTAGACCGAGAGTGAAGTATTGAAGATTAAAAGTAAATTAAGGAGGGACACATAAAGGACCAGCGGGAGAAGAATCACGTCCATGAGGAGGCCGCAAGGGACGTGCGCCCGCCGATGTGGGTTTTAAACCCTAACCTCTCTCTTCGGATTTCCACGGGTGCAGCAGCCAAGGGTGGTGGCACGTTATATTGAGGCTTGAAATCATGTGGGCTAGTTTTTATTTTTATTTTTGGGTCTGTACATGAATTTCATTCTTGTTCAGATTTTATTTCCTTTTATATTATAGGTAGGAGTCTTGTCTTGGCAGTATTATATATCTTTTTTAAGAGTAAGTGGTTTTAATTATGAGAACACTTTTATTCCTTTTCCTATTAGTTTTTTATTAGTATACCCAAAATTTTAAATAGGATATACCCAAAATGCAAAATTCATCACTGAAAAATCATTTACATTGTATATATATAATAATAATGTGCATTGAACGACGATAATGATAGCTGAACCTTGCTTCGTAACGCTGTTCCTGCAAAACAAGTCCCTGGGCATGCTGCAGGAAGAAATTTTGATGGTAAAGTCAGATTAAAAGTGTTTGATTTGGGTATTGATAATTGAATGAATGGAACAAAGGAATACCTCAGTATTTATAAGGGAAAGATCCCCAAAAGATCCTTGATGAGACTTGATTTTGATGTTTTATTAGCACAATTAACACCCATTTTAATCATTTTTTGGGTGGTTAGTTGGATTATTCAGTGTTTTACATAATAGAAGGTTGGAATCACCTAGTGTAGTTATTTTTCCCAACTTACATATTTTGTGAGTATTTAGAGTCTAATGTGTTTACCAATCTGGTTGGTCAATTTATACTTGTTTTGTAAACTTATATTGAGACCATCATTAGATAAGACCATTCGCAAGAATGATAGTAGATATATGGCCATTAGATAGGCTGGTAGAAGATTGAAGGCCACTTTACAAAGTGGTAGAAGATAGCTTTGATCGGGAGAAAGAAAGAGGAGAAGACACAGTCCCCCATGGCACGGACTTTCCGCTCAGAAGTTGGCATCAAGGCTTGGAAGCTAGTATGGTTATTTTCCCTAATTACCTGTTTTGTAAGCATTTAGAGTCTAACGTGTTTACCTCTATGGATTGGTAAATGTTAACTTGTTTTGTGAGTTTATTTGGAGACCATCATCGTAGAAGGTTATTCGCAAAAATGGTAGTTGATAGATGTTCATTCGATAGGTTGGTAGAAGATTGAAGGGCACTTCACAAAGTGGTAGAAGATCGCTTTGATCGGAAGAAAGAAAAAGGAGAAAAGGATCAACTTTTGAAGCCAAGGTTTGGAACTTGTTCATATGGCACAGATCGTGCCCTATGACATGGACCTTCCACTCAGAAGTTGGCATCAAGGCTTGGAAGCTAGTCCCAAAAAATGGGCTATGTAATATTACACGATCCGTGTACTAGGAAGTCATGAAAACGGTCTCAGGAAACGGACCATGTAAAATTACACGATACTTGTAATCAGTAGTGTTCATCGAAATCTGAGACCAAGGCCCGGGAAATTGACCACGTAAATCTATACGATTCATGCCAGACATCTGGTCATGGTTCCTGCTGGCCGATTTGACTAGGGTTCGACTGACATTTTTTCCTACTCTCTCATCCTACTTGTAAAAGAAACCCTTTATCCTTTCGAAGAATGGAGAGGAGGCGGATTTTAACACCATCCTTTGTACCTTTTCCTCCTCTCTTCCTTCAGTTCACTTCATTTTAGCTTTGAAACCCAAATTTTTTAAGGGTTTTATTAGATTAGAGTAGTTCAATACTTGGGAGCATTTGTTAAACATGTTTAATTAGAGATTTATGATATTTTTAGATTTATCTTATTTATGTCTTTGTTATCATTATTATCGTGTGCTTTAATTCTTATGGCTATGATTATGCGTGATTAACATTAGGATGTATAACTAATCAAGATTATTGCATGATTTAGTGTTAGGCTGGGGAATGAACCTGAGAAGGTTTAGTCTTTTTATCGGGTTTGGTCAAAGGTCAATGTGATGGTCATGTTTTTGAGTGATAACTATGCATAATTGTTGGTTCTTTGATTAGATTAGGCTTAATTACGTAATTGAGCTAGTTTGTGGATGATACAGGAGTTACACCGTGAGTGAATCGGTAATGTTATTGATCATGTTGGGTTCATAGGTTAGTTCCCAAGGTCATATCCCTTGTTTGTAGAAAGTAGGGGAATGATATCCCTAAAGATAATGGATGACGTAGTGATGTTCTGGGTTGTGCATGATGCATATTACAATGGATATTCACGTTGGTTTTTGGTGAGGTTTGATATTCCCAGGTTTATTTTACTGTGTGTTGTCAGGTTTGTTTACTTCGGTGGTGTCAATGTAAAGTGCACAACTAGCTATATCCAGAGAGGTGAGAGTTTGAGTGATGAGACGTCAAATGCGTGTATTTCTTAAGGTATTTAACATATCTTTTGTTATATTTTTGCTGGTAGATTGCTAGGTTTGAATAGGTTTTACTCTCTCTGTCCCAGCTCAAATTGCACTACAATCATTAGCCCACTATTCAAGAAACATGTTTGATCGTTAATGTGTTTACCTACGCATAATAACAACAAATAAAAAGTTGATATTTAGAAACTACTTGTTACAATGAATTGAACAATATCATTTACGATAATATTGTTGTTCATATATTTATTCAAATGTGCGGTCAAACTTTGACAGAGAACAATGTCAAAAAAGCAAGAGTGCAATTTCAATTGCGACAGAGGCAATCAACATAAGGGTTTAGATGATCATTTTTAGTTTTCCTATCTGAATCCTTCATTTTTTAGTCTAATATAAACCTAATGGATTTTTTTCTTACGAGCATCTAGATCTTGTTTTGTAAGCTTATTTGTAGATTGCTTCTAAGCACTTTGGAGTAAATAAATGAATGTCGATTGCAAAAATGGTAGAAGAATGAAGGTCACAAGTCAAAACATGGTAGAGATAGAAGAGTTGAAGCAAAAGAAGCCAAGTTCGGATGTGTCGAAGAAGTGCACGGACAGTGTCAAATGGCACTTCCATGAAGGTCACAGACGATGGGCCGTGTAAATTTGCATGACCAGTACACGAAGAACTACTAGAGAACGAGCACCGGCGGGCGTGACGTGCAAATATGCACGCTATGTGCAATCAGAATATGAAAATACAAGTCCCAACCGACGGGCCATGCAAATCTACAGGACCCATCCCATCAGCTTCAGGCGCAGCATCCCCCTAGTCGACGTCACGTGCAATACTATACGGGTTGTGCTCGCTGTGGTATGTAATACTGCACGACTTGTGCCACACTGGAAATAAGGTGTACAACTTGAGATTTTTTTAGGCACATTTATCCTACCTTATATAAATGGCCTTTAGCCACCCAGGGTTTAAAACGTAGAGTTAGTTAGTTTTCATTTAATGTGGTGGGTAGTAAGAGAGTCCAGGAGAACTATGTTTAGGATTATTTCTCTTCTCTCTTCATTTACTACTGAGATTAATGGAATTTAATCCTAAGATTTTCATGGATCTAATGTTAGTAGAGTAGTTTATTTCTGTAGGAATATTTGTAAACATGATTTGACATGATTTGTGAGATTCTTTATATTCATCCTATTTCTCGGTGTTATAAATATCGTTCTTAATTTGTATTTTAATTTCTTAGTTTGGCTTATGCTATGAAATATGTTAAGATGCACACATGATTTATTTATTGCATTATATCGTACTAGGCTTTAAATGCTAGTTTGGGAGTGTTGGCTTATTGGCTCTATAGTAGTCTTGTGTGTACCGAGATGATGTCTGTGATAGATCCATCTTGTGAGTGCCGCAATAGTGACAATAATCTTAATTGGATAGTCGTGTGAGGAATTGCATGTTAGGAGCATTAGACCTATCACGTTGGTGTTGTTAAAATCCCAATGGAAGAAACCCTAGCTTACCATGATAACTGAGCGTTTTTTAGGGACTAGGGTACTTGCCACTGTCTACGTTTATTGTAATTAGGAGTAAGGTCAGGAGTAACATACAAATTTATTTTGGAGCAACCTGTTGTTGCCGTTTGGATAAATAGGTTAAGGAATAACAACATAGCCTAGAGACTTATACATACTATGTACATTTACTAAGTGTTTAGCTAGGACGTTCAGAATGTGGGCTAATTGTCAATCGTAAGTCCTACCACTTAAATCACATGAGGAAAATAGAGGCCGTTTGGGATACATGCAGTGAGGTATATCTCTTCATGCGTTGAAAGTTGGAGGAGATCTTACAAATGAGGCCTTTGGAAGTTCTAATTATATCCTTAAACGATGTCCTGAAAATTACCGTACTTACTATAAGTTTTTTACTTTTTTAAAGTATTTATTTTGGTTTCTAGAGTGTACATTATTAGATTCTTATCTCATGTGATTTTTGGCAGTGTCTTCAGGTGAGATTGCCGAACTATGGACCGGGGTGAAGGATGACATAGATTCTTCTCTAATGATGGTAAGGCTCATGGGCACTGAAGGAAACTAACATCAGAGAAGCATCCAGACTCGCGGTGGCTAAGATGGAGGAAGAAGATTGGCTACTTGGTTGATGGACTCGTGAAAGAGGATTTCCTTCTTGTGTTCGCTTGACTGGTCGTTGGGGTGAAGCAGGTGTACTAGCGTAGTGAGCGACCACTGCTCGCTGGCGTGTTTTATCTACTTGACAAGAAGGATGGTACCCATTTCATGTGAGGTGCTCGGGAAATAGAGGTTGTGCAGTGGGAGAATTGATAACCATTCTTACTTTTTCACCTACCTTGTTTAATAAGCGCAGTGATCTCCGAGGTATATATTCGTCCCTTCAAAGTTTGCAATCCTTGTTGGGAAATATCTGCAGAGGAATTTCTATCTTTGGGACCGCTATGGCTTTGTTAGGAGCTCAAATTTTGCTGTATTTAATAGATTTGTATATAGCCATTTGTAATCCTTCCTTGGGAAGTCTCTCTTTCATTTAAGCCAGAAATTTTACTGTAGTCCTTAGTTTTTGGATGATCTAAGATTTTATTTAATAAATTATTTATTGAATGTGCTATGAGTTCTTTTATTTCCTTTGTGGGACAGTTATTCAGGAGATGCTACTTTCACTTCGCTTTCATTACATTTTTTAAGGTTATCAGTTGATAATATGATTTTTTTCCCTAGAATTTTTCTTGGTTAACGAAATATTCCGAGGTTATGGCCTGAACTGGGCTTGCCAGTTAGGCGGTCTTAATCAGCGTTCAAAGCAGATCGTACGAACTGCAACCTTTTAATTGATAACGCTTCACTATGTTATTACTATATGCATATTCAACTATTCACTTATTAATCACGTGACATGAATTTTTAGTTACTATTATTTAAGTACTTCATGTAACTCTTGTATTAGAGTACAATTATCCTTAGGCTTACTAACTTAATCTTTAACCGGTATGGTCTCAATTTGGCTCACATATTTTCATTGCTAAGCGACCTATATGATATTGGCTTCTGTATAATTTGCTTCCTCTCGTAGCCTGGTATTATATATCTACTTTCGAAAATAATGAAATGTAAAATGGGAACATACCTTTGTAGCTGGTTGGACTTAGTGGGAAATGTTCTTAATTGTGTGATCATACCATTGTTGACAGTTTCCCTGGAGGGGCTATATTATTCCTCCACCCATTTTCTTCCTGAGTGCAGGATCTGTCAATTTTCTCCATGTGTTTATCATGTGCACGGAAGCTCCGCCAGCTCCAGGGATCTATTAAAACTCATAATGAAAAAAAGTTCCGGCAGATAGCGCCACTGATGTGGGAAATTATTTCAGAGTGATGATAGTGCCCAGAATCAACTCATGGCGAGTCTTAACCCTTCTGGCACATGCAAATGTCCCAGGAGGAAGTTTCGACGATCAAGTTAGTATCATTTGTATGTATGTATTTTTTTAGGGTGAAATGTCACTTACATATTCTGGTTTTTTCTATCTTTATATAAGATATCAATTGTGTGATTGTGATTCGATTATTGCTCTTCCCTTTATGGATTATGGTCCAGTAGAAGGGTATCGTAACAACTGTTGCTTTCTACTTTTTTTTTGCTATTGGCTAGTTAATAGCGTTGCTGGGTTCCAAGTTTTCTTTTGTTCAGCAAACTGTTTGATCTAGCAAAAACATATTCAGTTTTAACTTATCATAACTGGATAGGTCATATATACCAATTGTATTTCCCCAACTTTATAATTTGCACTTCAATCCCTTGATTATAACATTCATCTTATATATGAATGGCTGACCGTTAGATTTAGGCTTTGGACAAATGCTTGTGAATTTATTAAATTAGCAAACTGTCACGAAGCAAAGAATTCAGAAGTACTGAATGGTAATTGTATTGAAGAAACTCATAACTCGAGATAAAAAGAGAAGAGAAATTGGGGATGAAAAAAGAGAATTTGACCTGTAAATTTCACATTCTAACAGATGATCCTAAAATACTAAGATGTCTGATTATCCAAGAGGTTTTTTTGAAAGATATTTTACAAAAAGTAGTAACCGTTTTGTAATTAATTCAAATTGGTAGTGGTTGGATTTTTTTTTTGGAAAAATAATATTTATATCATTGATTATCCAAAGGTGTTACAAATTTTGGAGTATTACTCCATGTTGAAAAGTCCAAAGGACTTGTCTTGAGAAAATTATCAAATTTATGGGCTATTTTGTTTTCTTGCCTAGGGATCCATTGTAATTTTGGTTCCTGCAAATTTTCTAAGCCGGATTTGACATCCTCTATGATTAAGCCAAAATCTGATATATCCTCTTCTATCCTCTGGACAACCCTAATTACTGATTGTGCATCGCCCATAATGATATTTGGTAGTATGTCGCCCATAATGATATTTGGTAGTATGTTATTTGTAACACAACCATTTATAGGTGAAGTTAGGCTGTCTCAGTTTTATAGCTTCCCCATGCAACCATTGCTTATTTTCCATTTGTATATACCATCCTAGGTATGTGCAATTTCGTGTTGTTGCTGCATCAAAAAATAATAATCTGCCAGTCATATCCATGTTAGATGTTTACCTTACTTCTCTTCTTTGTGGCTTTTCTGTATTAGTGAGTTATAGTTGTTGTCATTCCTGATTGTTTTTATTTGTTGTAGTGCATATTGAACAGATTGAGCAGGGAACAAATTATGGTTTTTATCATGGAGGAGCTCATTTCTATGACCCCACAATTGGTTTAGATGTAGTGCAGCTAAAGGTATCACATCCTTGTCCGGTTCAAGAAGCATATCTCTAATCCAAATAGACATACATAGTTGTTGATATTTGTAAACCATTAATGAAAATTTGCTGCAAACCAAATGTGGTGTACCAATGGGCAGTGGAAGAAAATGTGTTCTGCTAATACATCATCTGATGAACATGTTAGGCTTGATTGCTCCACTGGAAACTTTCTTTGGACGAGGTTCCTTGCTTTTGGCAGCTCGTCTTTGTATATATGCCATAGAAAATGGCTGATTCTTGGAGTAAATGTGAGGGTCCAAATCTTCTTCCAGTGGGATGATGGTCTATTACTTGAACTTTCCATATAACCTGCACCATTCAAAGAAGCTGAATTTATAGATAGATTATATGCTGATTTTATAGTGTACTTTCCATTCAGTGTTGGGTGCCATGTCCAAATGTCTTCATATTTATTTTAAGACCTCGACATTGATATTATCTGATTTTCTTCTTCATCATTAATAATCTCCCTGATAAATCTCGAATTCCAAACTCTTCCATTAGCTTCCATGAGTTTTCTTACTGTGATATCCTCTGGATACTCATTCGGGAGTGAGTTTGGTGTTGGAGAGTTTTGTATAGGTAACCATCTGCTGGATTTTACTCTTGTAGTATTTCCATTACTTATTCTTCTTCTTAACCCTTTTAATAATAAAGATCTACCCTCAATGATTGATCTCCATGCATAAGATGGGTAATATCCAATCCTGGCCTCAAGTAGAGAATTTTTCGAGTGATATTTTGCCAGCAACAGTTTAGCTAAGGGTGTGTTTGGGTTGGTTATTAACCTCCATGATTACTTGCCTAGCATTGCTAGATTTAAGTGTTCCAAATATTTGAACCCCAAACCCCCGATTCCTTTGAGAATGCACAAGTTTTGCCATGTTGCCTAGTGTAATTTCTTTTTGTTATCTGAGCTGCCCATCCAGTATTTGGCATACATGTTATGAATATGACCTATCAGAGTATCTGGTAACTTGAAGCATAATTGTGAGTATGTCTTCATAGCTTGGAGAACTGCTTTAATCATGACTTTCTTTCCTCCTTTGGACAATGGTTTATGTTCCCAACTTTTGAGTTTCATACAAATTTTTATCATTACGGTCCCTAGCGTTGCAGATTTTGATATTCCAAAAGTAGTTGGTAGACCTAGATATTTATCAATATTATCTATTTCTATCATGCCCATGGTACTAAAAATGTTAGCTCTATCCCAAGTTTTAACATTTGGGCTGAAAGAAATAGACGATTTATCAAAGTTTATTCTGTGTCCAGAAACTAGCTCGTACTCCTTTAAACCTGTTTCAACGGAGTAGCTTTATGGACTGTAGCCTCCCCAAATATTAAAGTACCATCTGCGAAGAGCAAGTGAGACATTAATGGCACTGACTGAGCTATTTTTAAGCCTGAGATTTGTTTAGTCCTTATTTTTTATTGAAGCATATTCGAGAGGACCTCCTCACATATGATAAATAAGTAGGGTGATAGCGGATCTCCCTGTCTTATTCCTCTTGTAGGTTGAAGTCTTCCGGATCTTTTTCCATTCAACATAAAACAAAACTCCATAAAGGAGATGCATTGGTTAATAAGGCACGAATTCCGATCTAAAACCCATACGTTGTAGACTTTTAGAAAATGGCCATTCTACTCTATCAAAATACTTGCTCGTGTCTAATTTGATGGATATGACCCTTTCTCCCTTTCGTTTTACCCTTATGTGGTGATTGGCTTCATGAGCTGCCAGGATATTATCTAATACTAATCTATTCGGAATGCAAGCACTCTATGTCTCATATATTATCTTTCCAATGTTTTTCCTTAGCCTATTAGCTATGCATTTAGAAATAATGTGGTATATAACATTGCAAAGGCTAATATGCCTGAATTTAGCAACTCTAGCATGCCTTTTAACTTTTGGAATTAGAACTATGTTTGTGTTATTAATTGAATCCATCCTTCTCCCATTGTTCAAAAATTGAAGGGCTGAGGAGGAGATATTTTGACCCACTATGTCCCAGTATGTTTGGAAGAAAAATGGCGGCATTCCATCTAGCCCAGGTGCTTTATTAGTGGCCATTTGTTTAACGCATGAAGTACCTCTTAATGTGTGTATTGTCTACAGAGTAAATCATTCATTTCATCAGTGACTCTTGGTTGGATTACTGGTATCACATTGTCTATGCCATCCATGTGCTGATTATTAGTCGTGAACAAAGTCTGATAGTGTTCTAGGATAATAGATTCTAGTTCACTACTTTCCGTACACCATCAACCTTGATTTTCCTTTAAAACATTGATGGTATTTATTCTTCGCCTTTTATTTGCAAACGCTTCGAAAAAAACCTGTATTTTTATCTCCCTACTGAAGCCAATGTTGTTTTGCACGTTAATTCTACTTAGTTTCTTCCATATCTGACACTTTCTCTAGCTCCAACTTAAAAGTGGCTATTCGGGCTTAAGTTTCATCTGTTATTGTATTAGATTGAAGTCTCTGAATTTCCTTGGATAATAGTTCTGCTTTCTTCTCATGGTTATGGAATTCCTTTTAGGCCCAAGATTGTAGATCTGAAGAGCATTTCTAAATTGTGGTCGGAAGGTCCAATACACTACCCTCCCAGCTCCGTTTATTTAATTTCTCACACTTCGGAGATTGTATCCAGAAGTTTTCAAAATCGGAATATCGCTTATTCTTGCGATTTGTGTTCATTGGTACACTATTTCCGATTTTCAAAACAATAGGTGAATAATCCGATCTGTGACCGAACAATGCCTAACTTTTGAAACTGGATAGAGATCAATCCAACTTGGAGTTGCAACGGCTCTATCTAATCTTGCCCTAACAGTGTGTAGACTTTTCCAATTGCGGCACCATGTAAATTTGTTTCCCTTGTAATCAGTTAGGTTACATTCATTTAGAGCATTTCGAAAAGCTTCAATTTGCCACTCCAGCCTTCGGTTTGCACTTTCCATTTCATTTTGATGTAAGATTTCATTGAAGTCGCCAATGCATAACCAAGGAAGCATTGATATAGAACTTAAATTTGGGAAATTTCTCAAAATTCTTTTCTTTTTGATGTGTCAGGTTCACTATATGTACCTGTGCAACGCCAAGTAAAACATGTAATCAGATCTTTGACTACAAAATCAATAAAATGGAAAAAAAAATACGACAAGATGGAAATATCTATGTCTTTATTCCAAAATAGAGCTAGGCCACCCGAATTTTCATGTGAATCTACAAAAAATCTATGAAAATCCAGTAGATACTTAATTTTTTATAAATGAAAAGAGGAACATTTAGTTTCTGACAAGAAAATAAAATGAGGGCATTCTCTATGAATCAAGGTTTTGAAATGACTAACTACACGAGATTGGATAATCCCCCGGCAGTTCCAACTTAAGCATTTCATTTTCCTCGGTTGGACTGGTTCTTTCTAGTCTCCCCTGCTGGTCCTTTCGCGGGTGTTCCCACATTAAACTTCAATCCCGAAGGAAAGATGAGCTGCTCCCTTATTTTTTCTTTTTTCTATTCAGCCTCATCAATAATAAAATTGATGTTTGCTTTTCTCTTGATTTCAACCAACTTGATGATGTGGGCATGTTTAGTAGTAACAATTGGACCTCAAAGAGATGTGATTTTCTAGATCACTGTAAATTGTTGTTCCTTTCCTGCAGTAAAAGAATTTTTCCATCCTTTGACTTTGCAAAATCATCCCCCAATAGTTTAACTGGAGGTTTGGAACTGAGAAATTGAGCTATGTTATTCCCGTCTAATGCAGTTCTATTTGTTTGGAGATTTTGATTTTACTCAATTGACACAAACACCATACAATCTATTAACTTTGCCAAATGAGCTTTTCGTCCGTAGTCGTTCCAACATAAATGCAATAAGTATTTATTTAAGATTATGTGCCATTGAAATTTACAGTTTACTATCCTAATTTTAAATTTGTTTTAAAAAGGCATCTTTTCATTTATGTTCCAAATAAGTATTTTTAATTAAAATTGGGTACCATTTTGATATCATTTTAATTTAAAATGGTACCATATTTAGCTAAAAGGTACCTTTTGGAGACATAATTGAAAAGAGAAAATGCCCAAAATGGTACTCACTTTTAAGTGAATTTCATAGTTTGGTACCCAAGTTTAAAAATTGTTAGAAAAAGCCGAAAATGTACCCACTTTTTCATTAATGTCCCGAAAAAGTACTTTTTAAGTTAAAATGGGTATCATTTTGATCGAAATTGGTAAATGAAAAAATAGGTACCGTTAATGAACAAATTCAAAATTTGGGACCAAACTGCAAATTTTGATTAAATGTGGATACCATTTTGAACAATCTCTCTAATTGAAAATATGGGCATTATAGATCAACTTAAAAAGAGTGGGTCTTGTGACAAGCGACATGTCCATAAGTTTATGGACATGCCACTTATTTTTACATTATATACTGAATTTGTTAAATTACATACTCCTTCTATCCCATTTTAAGCTGAACACTTACTATTTGAAAGTCAACACTCTCAAATTTTGACCACATATTTAAATAAATATATGAATAATAATATTATCTTATGTGATATTGTTAGATTCGTCGTAATAACTAATTTCTAAATATCAATTTTTTATTTATAGATATTATGCGTAGGAGTTCGTCTCTTGAAAGACGGTCTTTCCATAAGTCATGGAAAGACCAAGGTTTAAAGTGTAAATTAGAAGAAATC
>JAULKJ010146291.1:0-14821 GCA_032355405.1 Rubia balearica | reverse complement strand
TTCCCTATTTTCAAGCAGTTAGGGAAGTATTGAGGAGGCCTTCATATTCTATTTACTGCAAGAATCCAATTTCTAAGAAACTTAGCTATATTCTTTCAAGAAGTGGTTTAGTCACATCAATTTCTATCCAGACATGAGCAACATTAGGTCTAGTCCTATTCAGGGAAGCCTTATCTACTCTAACAGGAGTTCCTATTAGGTTACCAATTGACATCATAGCATAATAATCAAAAAATTGACGTGGTAATCCATATAGGGAAACCCAAACAGGAGCAATTGGTGAATCAGCATTAGGGTTAAAGTTTGGAACCCATTTTGTCATTCTAATTGAGTATGATCCAAAATTCCAAGTTTTATGCAACGAGCAAAGATAGCAATCATAAGAGAGTGATAAATGAATTAGAACTGTTTGTTATCTAAAAAGTTAATATCAATGTAACCTTTGAATCCCGCTGTTAAAAATCCCTTCCAAGTTGCTCCATCTTGGGACGACTTCGAGAGAATTTCCCTATGAGCATCCATCTTAAAGGTTCCTTTAGCTTATCGCATTTTCGTCGCTGAAATGCAATCCAGGATCCCCTAAATGATCAATTTGAGGTTTTGGAATGAAAGGCGCTCCGTGGGTTTGATTTTCAGTCGGAATGAACAAAGTTTTTCGGAGTTCACATTTGAGAGCTTGGATGATAGGGTTGGATTTAGTTTTTGGCATCGCCGACTGGTAAGCAGTGGTGGAAAGCAGAGAAAGTAGGGTTTATCTATTGTCGCTGATCCAAAAATGTCGAAAGAAGAAAATCGCCTCACAACCCCGTCATCAAATTCTTTTTCATTCCCTTTGTTACCGTTTAGTTCACATTAGGGAAACAAATATTAATTTCTAACATTTTTTATAAAATAATATACACAAGTATAAATTGTTTCACAATATCAAATATGCTAAAAACATATTAAAGTATTTCATGAATTATTGTCAGATCTAGTTCATATAAAAAATTAATATAAAATATGTTCATCATCTTTAATTTATTAATACGTTGTATATATTAAAAAAATGTAAATCTATTTATAATTTGTCGTAAATATTTTATTTATTTATTTTCATCTTTACATATTTTTTATTTCATATCACATGCGACAAATTGATTTAAAAATATGTACTTCATTTAATATAAAAATGTGCTAATAATGATATTATAAAAATCACATACGAGTACGTGAATCTTTTAAAAATGAACATCTAGAGGATATTATTTTAAAAAACATAAAATCAATGCAAATCCAAAATACTACATAATGTATTATATCCATCAACACATAAATATTTTTCTAATAAAATATTTATATTTTATAAATTAAATTATTCAACATCGATAACTATATTACACCTAAATATGACCAGCTCCATCAAAAGCATCAGAACCAAATTAAAATTTTACATATTGCCTTTTCATCTGGGTAAGACAGCGATAAGACATTGAATTTGTATGGCTGACCTCTATAATATAATAATATTTTGAAATAGTATTTTTTTAATGAAATTATATAAACATTAATTTTATTAATATTCCACCCATGTACAACTTATAAAGTAAAATTATAATATTATATTTTACTTAGACAATTCAATTTTTTGTCTTAAATTTAAGTAAGTTAAAGTGTAACATAACTATTTAATATATTACTATTCGTGTTATATATTTATAAATTATTGTATTTATATAAAAATAATATATTTATTATAAAATAATATAACTATAATTTAAGCATAAAATTAAAAATAATATATATTTTCACTCATAAAAGAGTTCATATGAAAATATAGTTTCATTTAAATTCGACCTATACACAATACATTGTATAATATTTTAATATTTTAATTTAAAGTACAATCATAATTTTGTAATTTATATTTTAATAATAAATATAAAGTATAATCTTGTTTTGGAGTTACGAAAAAAATTAAAATAGAAGACTAGAGGAAGGCCACAAAGAGGAAAAGGAAATCCCAGGCTCAGAGTAAAACTAGGGAATCACGTTACCCCAATTGAGATAATTGTAAAACTAAAATAGGGAAAGGAAATCATAAAAAAATCAAACCAAACACTATCAAAGAGAATCAAGATCTCAGATTTCTTTTCCTTTCCTGATTCACCCCAACCAAACGCCTCCTAAGAATATTGCAAATTGCACAATAATTTTTTAATATTGCAACTAAAATTTTTACCTTTTTATAATTGTAATTCAACCACGTCTTACCATATGCTTCTGGAAAGAAGGTATTTCCAAAAACATTACCTTCAACATTTTTAAAATTCATTATAGTATTATTTAAATGTAATACGCGTTTTAAACTAATTCTTTAATCTTTAATTTTCTACTAAATGAAATAATTTACTAGCTTAACTGATGGACAATTTTACCAGTTTTTTACGAGTTTAGAAGTTATTTTTACCGTGAATATGGAAAATAGTATAGATGTGACAAAATATCCGGTAAAATGAGTTACTAAAATAGTCACTCACCCCATTTATAATACATATGTTTCCTCATAAATTCCTCCACCTTTGGGTTAGGGGCAAACTATGAACCCTATAATATTTGGGGGCAAATGCAATCAGAAAACTAAATCTAAAGTTTTCCTGGCACGCAAGAAAACATGATCTCATGCCCAACCATATTTGTTTTTACCTCAAAACTGAAGAGGTATTCTAAAAAGGTGTACAACCGAGTCATTGGACTCGATAACTTTTAAACCACTTCTATCTCAAAATAAGAAAATGAGGCCTTCAAATAAGGTCATGTCTAGATAGGTACCTGACATTTTTGAATGTCTATCTCGTCTTCTGTGACTGAAGTGTGAGTGCAAAATCTAGATGAATGATTCTCCAAAGTAGGTGAGAGGTAAAATTCTCCTACTTGGCTCTTATCAGCTTTTACCTTAAGCAATTGAGACCTTCTAATAATGTTAGACCAAGATTTGGCTCAACCCTTTGAGTACGATGGTGTCCAGTGCTAAGATCTGTGGAGACAAGATAGAAGAGGTATCGGCCCTTTACATGGTGTAACTAACTTTGATGAGAATCTACACTAGTGTAGGACATGTGTATAGGCACCGGTTGAAGGCCGAATAGGCACTGATTTTTTGGCCCATTAGAAAAACAGAGCCTATGTGGGGGGTGTTGGACGGGGAATTCCAACACTGGTTTTGTATACCGGTGCTGATATTATGAGCACCATTTTTGAGGATCTGATGTATATGACAAGTACTAGTGCGTTAGTGTGCACTGGTCCCTTTTAATTTGAGTGGTTCATACAGGTGCTTTTTAATTTTTTCTACCGGTAGTTTTGTGTACCGATGCCATTTATTTACCAAAAAATATATTTTTTAATGATCTGACACGAGCATCAGTTGAATGATATAAACCGGTGCTAATTAATCTGAACTAGTACAATGATGTTAGTTTGTACCGGTTGGAGGTTTAAATTCGAGCACTCATTGAAGAATGATGCCATTGCTAATAGTTGGCACTGGTTGAACTGTAATTATTTGTGCATATTATCCAGCACCGGTTGTATTGAGTATCGGTGCTAACACTGAATAACATTTGCAATGCGATATTTGAATACGCATATGCCCCATCCCGGACCCAATCAGAGAAAATATTAGTGATCTAACGTACATCAGCTACTGTACTAGTCGATTAAAGTATGAATTAAAATGTAGTGAATGAATGTAAATGAAAAAAATCCACGAAACAAAAGTAATGCAAGAAAACCAAACGATTAACGTGAAAATGTTTTTAATCTATCACACACAAATACCCAACAAAGAATCCAAATCATCCAACTAATTTGAACATATTTTGCATGATCTGCAAGGAAGTGGAAAATTGTTAAGAATAAACCTATACCCAAGCCCTGCACCATCTCACAACAATACCTTGCAACTCATAAGAATGGTATGATCTGCATCCCTCTGGAAAGACCTACGAATTAACATGTATGGATTAAGGAAAAAGTAATCAATAAGTAGGGAAAATGCATGTTTGTTAAGTATGGTGGGTAGTTACCTCAAGGATATTTGTAGAAATTTCCCTGATCAACAATTCTTCTAGGCATAATAAGACATAGCATCTGCATTCCCAACAAATGTTCTGACGTCGGTTCTAGAAAGAACAAAGAACAGGGGATTTGTTATAATGTGCCAATGTAACCATGAAACGGAGACAAATTTGCAACATTTGGCTCGTATGACTTACATTAGACGATTCAATCTTCATCTTCTCCTTCTAATACTATTTGCAAGCCTGCGAATATATAAAATAAAATATTAGTAACTTCTATGTGACGAAAAGAAATACTTATAATTAAAAGAATATATGAATAAGGTTTCCCTGTAAAAAAAACTTGGAAATAACATGGGTGAATATTTCATGGTTGGGTAGGATTCCTATAGTTGACATGTCGATGGTGTAAACTTGATCTGCACTAGGCTCGATGATGATAAGGAACCAGCAATCACTGTGTTCAAATGAAAAGACATGATACAGTTGCAATTGAAGAATGCGGAAAGAAGAGGTACTAGGTTTCGTATTTTTTGGTTTTCCTTCTCATGTAGGGAACCACATATATGTCACCCTTAGATTCCTTCATTTTTAGGGGAATATATTCAAACCGTGGGTCAATTACTTGATGTATGAATTCTCTGTCTTGGACTCCAAGGTTCGATAGGAAAAGTTGGATGTTTCCATTTTTAGTCTCAAATACTTGTTCCCAAAGGTAGCTATGATTATGAACAATGTAAGATGATTAGCAAAATTACAGAAAACTAGAAATATTTGAGGGAATAAAGAACAATTTTATCGGTTAAACTTACCCCATCCATACATCTAACTATGTTTTGGTGATCCAAGCCATTGAATGCAAATTTCCTAGTTTGTCCCAAAAATTATATGACTTGATCTATGTTGACTGGTCCATTCTCAAGCAAATATGGACAACCGGCGGCTTGGTACCCAATACATTCTGTGACCTTCAACTTGCACATCCTTCACAACCTCGTTGACCATTTTGATGAACTCTACCATCATCGAATAGTCCTATAGTAGGCGCTTGTTGACAATTTGCATGGGAAAAGTTAAACGAATGTCACCAATTTGGTTGTATATAAAAATAAGTCATAAATTTGACATAATATTTTAAACTTACCGGTATTAGAGGCCTTTCTGGTGCCATTTCTCTCCTGGAGGGTTGGAAATTGCTGCTAGAGCCGAGCTGAGACAAGAATAGTTTCAATCAAATATAATTGAAGCACTATAATTGAGGTTTTATAATATATAATTTACGATGAAATGAGATAAGTAGAATAGGCCAGGTAATTTTATTTGAAGTAACCTCATCATCGCTCACATCTAATATTTGCAATTTACCGTCCAATTTTTTTTATTCTTCTTGGAAATGTCCTTTGCATCTTTACTTGGCGGGGCATCTCCGTCGTTGATCAAACTGACTGGCCAATCTATCACACTTTTCATCTTTGATGTCTTTGAATTGGTGATTGGCAGATAGCAATATTTCCTTGGCCTGTATGATTGACTCACAGCCCGGACACGAGCTACTCCACCTGGTGCAGCCTCCCTACACCACAATTTTGGTAACAAGCTAGAGGCAACCATGACCTTGACCCCATTAATGCTCTTTATAAACATACTTACCATTTCACCATTCTGTATGTTTAAAAAAATATAGAAATCGTGGGTTTATTATAAAATGTAATGAAACAAATGCTATCAAGTCCTACCTCCTTAGAGTGCTTCTTGTTGCTAAGATCATATACATAAATGCTAGCACCTGCGGGTAGATTGACCATTTCCTTTTCAATGAAGGACTTTGGGTCATCGAGATCAGTGGGGATAGGTACAACACCTATAGATGCGATCCCCTTGACCAACTAGTTAAGGTATGAAACCAATACCTTCACCACCGGCTACACTGTGACAGCTTTCTTTGACTCTTTTGGATTCTTTGGGGTGCTGCATCCGTACTTGCTCCTCACAAGATTGGTATAGCGATCCCGGCCTTCTCTCCAGTCAATGTCCCCTTATAGAGACCGGGGTGATCTTTCTTCTTCATCGCTTTGATCAATGTGTCCCCCCAGGAGCCAATATTGTGTCCTTGGCCGCCTCTTCATTCATCCTTATCGGTTACAAAATGATTTCGTAAATTATACTGTAGGCAACATTATACAATGTGTACATGTATAAAAAAAATCACAAGATTGAAAACTAATGAACATGAATGTCGTACTTACAATGTCCTCGGCAATAGCCAACACTTATGGGATGGTGTACACTTATTCCTTCCACCGGTTAGATTCTAGGTACACTATAGATCTATCGAGCTTGATTCAACCTCCTCAATAAATATTTCATCAATCAACTTTCGTCTCTCGCGTTCTCTTTGTTCCTAAGCAGCTTCGCCTGAGTTGCCTGGTTGCCTTTTCTGCAGGTGTGGTGGGTCTTCCAATTTTTTGAAACAAGCATTGATTACGTTAGCCATAAGATGAGTCAAATATTAACATGACGTGGCAACAACTAATGGAAATGTACAGTATCTGAAACTTACTGCAAATTCTTTAGTCCGCATTATCTTTTCAAATTACTTCAACTCGTTGACCTCAATCCACTTGTGGCGCTCCTAAGGTTTAGATGTTGAGTAGTTGGTCCCGTCATCCACTTTATGTATGTACTTTTCCTCCACCTTTGTCTTCCAATTACGGTGGGTACAAGATGCCCATACCATCGTATGCTTGAGTTTGGCCTTTTGGTTCATGGTGGGCTTGAAACTTTTCTGCAATGGAAGTCCACCAAAAAAATACAGTCAGCTAATTTTTACCTAAGAAATAGAGATCTATGTAACTAAAATTAATTTTTGGAACATACCAATATATCTTTCCAAACTTCTTCCTTGACATCGTTTGAGACTTCTTTATGCCTATACATTTTACTTGGGTTATAGGTTATTTTTAACCGAAGTAAAAGAAACTTTTTACTTCGTTTAAAAAAAAGGTAATAGAACCTTTTACCTTGGTTATTTGAAAAAATTCAATAAACCAAGATAAAAGGCACGAAGTAAAATTTTAGTTTTCTTGTAGTGTAAAGGTGCTCGGTAATAGTTTTTATATATGTTTGTTGGTTCTACCATGGAAGTTAACACCAAGGCCTTTGAAACTTAAGATGTTCCACATACTGCTAAGCAATTCTTTTGTTACAAGTACTAATGTTCTTCGTGTACATTTGAGGCACAAAGTTCTATTTGAATTTAAGCTATAATTGAAAGTACGCGTAAATCATTATCCAATTATAATTTATTTGTCTCCTGCGAGACCATCTCATGGTGAGATTAAGGGCTGAATTGTTAATATGCTATTGTAAATACGATTTGATTAAATATGGGGGTTAAAGTACAATAACTTTATTTTTGGGTTAGTTTTAAATTTTTCAATGAAATCTGGGGACTAAATTGTCATCGTCTCGTCTGCTCCGCCGTCAATTGTTAAGATCGGAGAATGGCAAGTTTGAGATCAGAGAGGAAGAAGCCAGCGAAAATGAGGCTGAGCCAGTGAGTCCACCAACAAGCGACTAAGAAGACAGTGACCTCGAGAAGGATGGACAGCGATCACGCAGCTATTGGGACGATGAAGAGGATGAGCTATCTCAGTTCGTCTGCCAGTTATACAACTCACTTTCTTCAATTTGTGGCCGAGTTTTTGCGATGGCTTTGAACGACGATTGTTGCCAGCTTTCACTCTCTTCCCGGTCGGGTCGAGGGAAGGATGGAGAAGGTTGGGTCAAATATAAGTCAAATCTGGGTTGAAATTAGAATCTTTTTTAGTGAGCAGAATTTGTTATTTGGCTTGATCCTAAAATAGTTTAAAAAGTCACAAAAAAATAAAATATCAAATTAAAATAGTTAATTATTAGATAAACTAAAAATAAAATATCAACTTAACATGATTTATCACTAAATAAAATAAAAGTGTAAAACATCAAATAAAATATTATATATGTAAAATAAAAAATTGTTAAGCATCAAATGAAACACTAATAATTAACATAAATTTAAAATGAATAAACATAAAAAAAACCACTAAAAATACACAAAAAAATAAGTATTTTAACATCAAATAAAAATAATTCAACATAAAATAAAAACATGGAAAACACATGCCAAAATAGTTTAAAAACAAATAAAAACACTAAACATACGCACCACAATTTAAATAGTTAAACATCAAATAAAAATAATTAGACATCAAATAAAAACATTAAAAACACACATCAAAATATTAAACATCAACTAAAATACTAAAATATGCATCAAATTGTAATAATTTAAAATTATGTTAATACAATGAAAAATATATTAAAGAAATCTAATAAAAGCACACACAAATTTTAAAATATCAAAGTATGCACCAAAATGTAACACCAATATCGAAAAAAATTAACATCAATATTAAAATTTGAAAAACTAATTCACATAGAAACATCAAAGCATAATTCAAACAAAAATACGCATGAATTTTAAAATTTCAAAGTGTGCACCAAAATGTGACGCTAACATTTGAAAATATAAAACATTGATATTAAACCAATTCACACTATTCAATCATCAAGAATAGATTAAATAAAAATATGATACAAAAATAATAAACATCAATATTAACTTTTAAAACGACAAGCTGAAAAAATAACACATCAATCAAAATGAAAGTATAAATTTAAGAGTCCGTCTCTTGAAAGACGGTATTTTCATAAGTCATGGAAAGACCAAGGTGTAAAGTGTAAATTAGAAGAAATTAAGATATAATTTTTGAGTTGCATTAATCGGGTCATAAACTTTATAATTGTTCTACGTTGCAAAATAAAATTTTAACATTGCAACTCAAATTTTTACCTTTTTATTATTGTAATTAAATCTCGTCTTTCCATAGACTTATGGAAATATGGTATTTCCCAAGACTTTGCTTAAATTTAAAACTAAAAACTGAGGAGTGAAATATCCCAAACTAGTGTCAAAATAAGTAAAATCTAAAATTTTAATACATAAACACAAGATCTACATTAAAAGTTCTAGTTTTAACTTTAAACACATGATTGATTGAAACATCACGTACTAAAATTGTAATATCAAGTCCAGTAATGAAAAAGGTGTGCATTGTGCGGGAATGGGGAGTAAAATTAACCTGCAAGATTTTTCAACCCAAATTCTTGACCCGCAAGATTCTTATGACCCGGAAGCATTAATTCCTCAATTATTTATGGCCAGTGAGAAGGTATGGGCGGATACAACCTAATACTAGTTATTCAGCCCACACGACAAATGAACAGAACATGCCCCGCTTATGGAAGAAGGCAATGGGCAGAAGGCACGGACAAAGGATGATGGGAAATCGCCCGTCCCATCAGCCACCGAACACATATAACAAGGAGAATAAGTATGCAACAGGGTAAGATCTCATGATCAACTTACTATTCACCTAAATATGCTCTACATTGCAAACATGGCTGACTGGAGCATTTGAGCAGGCACGGCCATGTGCCTACCTGCCTGACCTTAGTATGTTTGTCTTGTAGGCTCATGTACTCACTGGACCTGAGAGGAACAATGAGAGGAGGATAGAAAAATATGGCATCAACATTGGAGCATGGGGATGTGAAGGACAAATAGCGGGGAACTCGTTTAACTAGGTGGTCATGGAGGATGTGACGCATCTACAGGAGGATTCCACCCCGACGCTGGCACTGACGGGAAAATAAGATAAGCTTCGCACAGCTACGGTGCTTGCAAACAACTCGGAGATTCTCCAAAACAATCATGGCATCACAGAAGGAGATGATGAAGAGGTTGAAGAAGATTGAGGAAAGGGAAAAGTGCAAGCCAAAGTGAAGGGGATACGGTATGAAGCCGACCGGGCTCTTTCCAAAGCAAGAAGGTGGCAGCAAGACATCCAACTAAGGAGAGAAGGGTCAGGGACAACCCGAAGCATGGTGAAGAACGTAAAAAACACCGTGACCTCCGGAAGGAAGGCACATGCCGGAGGTGGAGAGGTTACAGTAGGCCACGAGTGGCAAGCAGGTTACGTGGCACCACAGAGAAGGAAAGAGCATGCCAAGAGCTAGGACCTATTAAGAGAGATGGAGTAAGAGAGATGGAGGAAGAGTCGAGGAGGGAAAGCAGAGGATCGCTATTCACCAGGAGGATACATCTATTCATGGTTGATCAAAAGCTGAACATATTGATGAACCTGGGCATTAAAATGGCGAATCATATCCAGAGGATCATTTGTAAACATTCTGCACCAACATGGCCACCTTCACGATACCGCAGGCCATCTGGGGTAAGTTGTTTGTACCCATCCTGACAACAGCAGTCAGGGTGTGGTTCAAGAATTTGGAGGATGAGACCATCGACAGCTTTAGTTAGCTAGAGCAGAAGTTTCCCACCAGCTTCATGCAGAGAGAGAAGTTCCGGCAGAGACACTGTCAATAGACTGGGAGTGGTTCAACGATAAGGCAAACCAGGTGGAAGAAAGAAGCGGCCATTTCCTCATAGACACGTTCATAAACATATTTAGACACGAACTCTTGTTGAGAGACTATACCCTGGACTCGTCAAAACAATTAACGAGTTGATGAGTATAGTCAGAAACTTCAGCGGGACTGACCCGTTGACAAAAGAATGAAGGAGATATAGGGTGGTCACATCCACCGGAAGGGTGATGTAGATGGGGACAGAAGGTCGAGAAAGGCTAGGCGCGCTAAGGCGAGTACCTGCTAGCCATCGAGCAGATTTGATAGGAGAAAGATGGTTTTCACACCCCTCACCAAGACACCCAAAGAAATTTTTGTTCTGTGTGCAGGAAAGGTATACTAGATGTACCAGCAAAGATGAGGGCAGACTTCAACAAGAGAAGTAAGTCTCATTTCTGTGATTAATATGATGACTAGGGTCATGACACAAATGACTGCATCCACTTGAGGCACAACATAGAAGACTACGTGTAGAGCAATGAGCTGGTACACCTGGAAAAAAATTCAACGGCCTATAACAAGGCCACGTACAAGAACAAGAATACGCATGGAGACTTTTGCAAGAAGCATGATGGTCGTGGTAGAACAAAGAGCTCCGAAAGGGAGTGGGGGCATGATAAAAGAATGAGGTCGCTAGAGCTGAGACTGGGAAAGAACAAGGTAAAAGAAAGAAGGAGAACACTCTTGTAGACGACATTAGAACAGCGATGGTGACGGGTATATACGCCATCATAAGCAGGAGCGCCAGAGGAAGGACTAAATCTCAGCGGAAGGCACCCTGCAAGCTGACACTGCAATAACCACCGGTAGATAAGAAGCTGGGGGCAAACGAGGCAATAACGTTTGACGCTGATGACCCGATACCAGACAGGTGGGTTGGTGGTGATGCAGGGGTGATAATGGTCAGGGTGATGGACAAGAGGATCCATCAGGGGTATGTAGATATAGTGGAAGCTCTGCAAAAATCATATATTGGCACTGTTTTGAAAAGTTGGCTAAGAACATGAGGAGAAATTTAGAACCAATGGACACCCCGTTGGTGGACTTTGAAGACATGACTATTTGGCTAGAAGAAACCATACTCCTCCTTATAACGGTGGGAGAAGGAGAAAGTAGCAAGAAGTGGACATGGGGTTCATAGTTCTGAAGGGAAACATCTCGTACAATCTGATACTGGAAGATCGGCCCTAGCGTTGTTGAAGGGGATAGTGTTAACCCTGCACCTACTCCTGAAATTCCTAAACAATGAAGAAGTATCCACAATCAGGGGAGAACAACAGAAGACCAAGGAGTGTCACAGAGTTTCTCTCAGTAAACGCAAGCTAGAAGACGGAAGCAAGAGCCAGGAGAGGCAGACCAGTAAAGCTAGGCCTATCAAATGATTGCAGGCAGAGGCGACCTCTAAAACCTAGTTGTAAAAATGCAACCAGTAGAATTGAGTGAGGACCAGTTAGTGCAGGAGGGACATCTCTCTCACCTAAGGTGAGAGACGAACTTGTGAATGTGTTGAAGGAGAACATGCAAGCTTTTCCTAGAAGCTGGAGAACATGACAGGAGTCCCAAAGGAAGTTGGCTTCCATGAGCTGAAAGTAGACCAGTCCTACAAGCCTGTCAAGTTAAAACGAATGATGTTCTGTAGGGAAAGGAACGAGGCGGTTAACTGGTAGGTGAGCCAATTGGTTACAACAGGGTTCTTGTAATAAATCCCCTAATGGTAGAAGCCCTTACCAATTACCCAATTAGATGTTTTCTTGATGCATATAAGGGATATCACTAGATCCCATGCTGGAAAGTGATGTAGAAAAATCTATGTTTATAATCGAGAGAGAAGTCTTTGGATACCGGATGATACCCTTTGGCCCTAGAAATGTCGCGGACACATACCAAAGGGTGGTAGATAAGATCTTCCAAAAACATATCAGAAAGAACCTGGATGTGTACATGGTGATAAAGAGCAGTCAGTATGAAACCTTTGTGGAGAATGTCACAGAGACCCGGGTAAAACTCAGGGAAACAAGGAAGAAGCTGAACAAAGCTATATATCAATTCAGAGTGAGGAAAGGGAATTTCCCGAGATACATAGTGTCAAATGAAGGGTTACACCCAAACCCCAAGAAGTTAAAAGCAATATTAGAGATGAAAACGCCATGCATATTCAAGGAGGTTCATAGCTTGAATGGTAAGCTGACAGCTATGAAGCGTTTCATATCTCCAGCAGCAGAGAAAGCACTTCCTTTCTTGAAAACACTGAAAAGATGTGTGGACAAAAAGGGTGTGGTACAATGGGGAAAACTAGAAGAGAAAGCATTTGAAGAGTTTAAAACCCACTTGAAGAATCTTCCAACCCTAACATGCCCAAAGAATGGAGAAACCTTGTACCTGTATGTAGCAGCAAGCGAGAAGTCAACGATGCATTGGTTATAGTTGAAAACAAGGTGCAACAACCTGTATACTTCGTAATCCGGGCTCTGCAAGGCCCGTAACGGGGATACACGAGTTAGGAGAAGCTTGCCTTGGCTTTGGTTCACTCGAAAATGAGGCTAAGGCAGTACTTCCAGGCATATCCTATGATAGTGCTGACCAATCAGCCGCTGAAAGCGATACTAACCAAGCCAGAGGCTTTAGGGATATTGGTAAAGTGGGAAGTGGAGCTAGGAGAACACACTATTGACTACACCCCGAGGAGAGCAATTAAAGGGCAAATAATGGTAGATTTCTATTAGAAATGCCCAAGGAAGGAAACACGCGAGCAGTGGAAAAAGCACAGAACCCCACCCAGGCTGTAAACTAAGATGGGTAAACAGGCCCAGACGTGTAGAAATTGTACGTGGACCAAGCGTCCGGAGTAAAAGGAGTCGGCGCAGGCCTGGTGATATCGAATTCGGAAGGCGTAGAGGCAACTTACGCTCTACGTTTCAAGTTCCCAACCTAAAAAATGAAGCAGAGTATGAAGCACTGTTTGCGGGTATGGAAATAACCAGAAAGCTGGGAGCACGAAAACTGCAGGCCTATGGAGTGACCCACCTTCTCCTGAGCGCCGCTAGTAAATAACCTTTTTACGGAACATCTACTAACTCGAGAGGGGGACGTGATCAAGCATAAGAATTTGTTTGTTACTCCCGTTCCTACTACTACACTACCAAGAATGGTAGATAGTCACAAGTGTCAGGGTCGTCCACAGATGATAGGAATCCAGTATTCTACTAAATACAACCGTGGTCGGGTCGTCAAACCGACCACGTAGTGTTGTGAAAATAACCATGGCTGGGGGGTTTAAACTATCAACTACAAGCATGCAATCAACAGAATAAACAATATAAACAAGCACTCGGAGAATATTTATGAAACATGGCTGATGTTATTTTGATCACAAATTTCATTAGATAAATAACTCAATCCTATTCTAGTGTTTATGTCATATGGTGTGGAAAATGGTCAAAACTTCCCCCCATCTGTCACATAGAGGTGCGCGTATAAAATCTTCCATCAGTCTCGTCTCCGCAACTAGAGGAGTGCAACAATGGATATGCTACATTGTGCAGGTCTTCTTCTTCCTTGTACGATTATGCCCCGGGCCGAACACCACGAATGAAACTACCCCTAGTCTTACAAAGGCAAATGAAGTAGCCGTCTTATTAATGGCTTCTAGGATTAACAAGGTAACCCTTGCTATGTACTCTATCTCTACCCGCAACCCTTTGAAGCTCTTTGGTCGGCTAACTAGATCTATAGTCGATCATAACGATTAATAATGGTAACCTTCATGCACACACCCAGTTCTGGACTATCGCACCCCAAGCATATCTAGGTTTCCTTAACCAGGGGGGTAGCAATAGTGCTCCAACATGAAAGTACACTTGATTTTGTGCCAACAAAGAGTGACTTTCATAAGAATATTAAGAACAATCCAACATCATGATCACAAAACACATAGAAATAGGTAGATCTACAAATCTCACAAAATAAACATCAACACATGAATAAAAATATAATCCCTAAGCTAGATCCCTACTCCCTAAGAATTGAACACAAGTATTTCACTGGATTCAATAGTTTTGGGCAAAAGAAAGATAAAAGATAAAAAGAAAAGAAGCTACAGAGAAGTGAGAGGGTTTTCTCTCTCTAGCCACCTACTAAGATCTAAAAACTGAGGATAAACTTGAAATTTAATAGACAAAGGTCCATATATATGGTAATAGGGAATTGGGTCTAAAAATAGGCCCAAAAAG
>JAULKJ010146290.1:0-24426 GCA_032355405.1 Rubia balearica | reverse complement strand
GGAACTTCATTAACATATACCATTACACATGGAATGTAATATATCATAAAAAAACTTAAGTTAACCAATTACCTTCTCCTAAGGTGGTTTAGAAGATGAAGACTGGCCTCAACTTCTGGTTGCTTTTGTGGGTTCCGTTTGTTGAGCTCCTTTCGCCTACATATTCATAAACAAAGATCCCAAACATTAGAGAAAATATCTTCAACATATACCACATAATTAATAGACCTAAGTAATGAATTCAAATGAACCTATTGGGGTTTTGAAACTGAGGACTCTGCCGTATTTGGAGTGGGTTGAGATGCTGGTGGGACTGAGGTACCAGTTAGTGTTAGACACCTTTATGAATTATACCCAATCAGATCACACCAGGAGCACTTGAAGGGACCCATTTTGCCAGCTCTGGACAACTTCTCAATGTCTCCATAGTTCTTGACTTTTTTCTTAGTATAATTCAATTCGTCCGCTGATTTTTTTTCTTGACTTCCGGGGGCTTCTTGGCATCCTAATGTCAAAGGGTGGTAGAAAACTGTGTTCATCCATATTATCCCATAACTCCAGAACATTAATATGATGGATAATGTGGTTGTATGCACTTGCATAAAAAGACATTTAGTAGCAAGAATGCATGAAATCTACTGCATCTTCCTCAACATAACTGATAGCAGCAACAGTTAAGGGCAGGGTATTCCTGTAAGGTCCTATTTTCTGCATCTGCAAGCCCTTGACTTCAGATCAACTGCATAACTTCCCCCATACACGCAAGTGACTTGAAACTCCAAATCACCACTTGGAGTTGCAAAACAACGGTTTGAGGCATACTGGTTAACCTGAAGCTTCTTCCTTATCTTAGGCCCAAACTGTCCACCCATTATTGTAATCGAAGCCCTATTATTTTCAAGTCTATCCATGAAGTAAAATCTTACGGCTTCCAACATCGTTAGTAGTGCCTCATCCCTCGTCTGTAATATCACTTCGTTGAAACACTCACAATGTTGTTGACGAGGATATTACATTTTGACTGAGTGTTGAAGAAAGCTCTTGACCATTCCCTTGGATTTGTTCTGACTTCTAACCACTTCAAAGCACCAGTAGCTCGGGCTTTGATGTATTTCAGATGGTTCAAAAATTGGGCTGGATGGGTACACTTTTCTACAGCCCAGATCATTTCCTTCAACTCCAAACTGGAAAATGAACCCTTGAAATTCTTTTACATATGCCATGTGCAGAGTCTGTGTTCTGCATATGGCAGTAACTTCTACATAGCAGCTGCTAGTCCCTGGTTTGACAGCCACAAAATCAGTTTTAAAATAAAAAAATCCTACATAATCTGAATCATAAATTCAAGGGTTCATAGATAGGTATACCTTCTGCTTATCTAAAAGAAAAGTCAAACCCAGTTCTCTCTTGATGTTGATGTCTTGCTGCAGAAGGGTCAAGAACTATAGCTAGCTACTTTTGTTCTCTATCTCAACCACGACATAAGCAACATGGCATGTTTGATCATTCTCGTCCAGAACAATAGCCACCAATAATATCCGCTTGTGAGGCCTGTTCAGATGGAAGCCATCCAGTCCTATCAAGGTTCTGCAACCACTCCTAAACCCCTCATTTTGCAAGCATCAAAACAGACATAAATTCTGCCAAATGCTTCATTCCCAAAATCAACAACATTTTTCTGCATCATAACTGTGGAATTAGGGTTGGCCCGGAGCAACTCATTACAGCAGTCCCTCATTACGGTATAATATTTCTTTTAGTCTCCCCCAATCTCAGTAATTACCCGTGTCTTTGCCTTAAATTCAACATCCCTTGAGATAGTAATCCTAAGGTTGTTTTGAACTTTTTGCATAAACTCTAAAATCTTCATGTTTGACATAATCTTCAACTCACCCTTGTACCTCTCACTTAGGTACTTGTAACTGGCACACCCGTGATTGAATGTTGGACTGCATGAATTAGTTCTCAACAACGAAGTTAGCTCCCAACTTTTGGTCTTTTCCCTGAAGTTAATTGAAACCATCCATTTGCATTTACCTGTATCTATTGAACAAATGCAGTACACCTCCTCAAAATTTTCTTCTTAAACCAGATCCTCCGATTACACATTGTCCTGTGGTGTTTGCATGCCAACCTGAACTCATCTTTCGAAACAAATTCCTACCCAAGATGGAAGTCCACATCATTGTTACAGATCGATGGCACAAACCTTTTGTGAGCCCCGACCCGCTCTTTCTCATCATCTTCAAAATTGGTCTTACTTTGTTGATCCCCTTCCCCAATAACCTCACCTCAATCTGATTATGCCATATTGTTATCCTGTTTTTCTTTAGATATTTCCCCTGCAGCTTCCATCTTTCCCAACAGTACACTCCAATGTTTTCGCCTATCATTCATAATTACCTCTAAGTGATCATCATCATCCACATCGAATTCCGGGTCTACAAATTTCCATGCTTCTTCATCCTGTTCAACACCCTCAACCACAGGAGCATTTTCCACATTTTATCTGCTCCATGTTGACCTTTATTCCCTAGAGTGTTTTTTCTTGCTTCCTGAGTAGATTTTTTTGAGTCCTTTCCGTTTATTTTTACTGCATTTCCTTGTTCTTGAACACTGCAATTCTTTTCATCATCTCTTAAATTACCTTCAATCGAAACTCATGCTATGTCAAAATCTTCATCTTTCCCCTGCATTTCATTTTTCTCCAAAATTTTATCACCCTCCTTTTTGGCTGATAGTCTAGCCGCTATTGTCGCAGCCTCACAAATGGCTTCATAGTTAGCCAAGAATGCTTCTTCTTCCTCATCTCTAATATGAGGAGAAAATTCAGTCATGTCAAGAGTAACTTGAATGCTTGGAATCTTTTGAGAAAACTGTGTGAAAGGATCCTCATCATCCATGCTCTCAGGTTCTTCTAGATGTATGACCCCATCAACTTCCTTCAATTCCTCTACCGGACCATGTCTTGTCTGAGGATCAACATACACTCCTTTTTTTTCAACATCCTATTCTGCTGCCTCGAGACCTTGACATACTCTGATAATAACTCACAAGAGTAGGGGGCTGATTCCTTCCTTTTTTGCCTTTTTTTAAGATTTTGCTTTACAAACTTTCTTGCCCTCGTCCTTCCCCTTATCATCTTCTTCTCAATTTATGATTGCTCCACATTCGGATATTTTCAGTGCCAGCCTCCCTATTTCCACTCCAGATCCTCAGAACCTGCTTCCCCTTCTTTCCCAAACAGCCATTATCAGCCTTCACAATCTCTTCACCAGAATACCAATTCATATAATTCCAATAATACCTAAACAAATAAAGTCAACCACTCCATTCTTAACCCCAATACTAGCTATTTCCTTAAACTATTCAGGAAAAACTATTAACTGGGTAACATCTATTGAACTAAACCTCATCCCATGGTCCAGAAACACTTCACATATCAATCCCCGATAACCCAAATAATTAATTATATGCAGAATCCAGCCTAACCAACTTGAAACATTCAGCTTCACAATAATCATCCATACAAACAGTGCAACTAGTATACATCAGAAACGGCTCCCAGATCAAGTTACCATAACAGTGTATTCTAATAGAGAAGCACTTTGTACCATGAACTGAAAATTAAACATGGGATTACTATAAATAATAAAGTTGAACCCTACCTAAATGAAAATAATAACTTACCTAGCTAGGCCTATAGAATATATTAAACCCCACCTACAATATGTTGATCCCATCCCACATAAAATATTATCCATAATCAGAACTAATCAAAGAAACACTACAACTCCTATGGATAAACTAGTTCATGAGGAAACACTGTCCTATTCTAACTAGTATTCATCCATCAGCCAAAAAATAGGGGACCACCGCATTTAAAATGAGAAACCAAATAACTTGCTATCCAACTACTAGTGGATACTACAATAAATATATATCTCTGCATGCATACAGATTACACACTCACACACTTACCGTATTCTGGAGATCTATTTCCCCCACCAAAATAACAAACATGTTCTGCAGAACCAGCTTTTTATGTTCGTCCATCGTCACCTACAGTCGCACCAGGAAACCCATCACCATAAGACTATATAACCAACGATTTTGACAGAAAAGATGAACCCCAATAGAGAAATTGATATTTTTTTAATTACCTAGGGTTCCGTCGCAATCGCCCTCGTAACGAGTCAGCGTCGCCGCCGGCTCTATGGTTTTGCATAGTGCGCCCAGATGTCAAGGGAACAAACCCCGTACGACGGGATTTAATGACAATGCCAGCATCGAATCACAGAGGTGGCGATTTCCCGGTGAGATTGACGGGGTTTTTGGAACTGGCCTTTCTTATTTGGTTGTTTTGAATTTGAAGGTTTCTGCTTCTTCTTGTTCTTCCATTCTCCATTCCTTTTGTTACTTGATTGATACGAAGGTTTATGCTTTTTCCTGTTAGACTTTTCTGTAGTTCCAGGCTTCTCTTCATCATTTTCTTGATCGCTCGAATAGCCTTCTTCTTCTTCTACATTAGTTCTGAGGATCAATTCTTCAACCACATCTTCGTCTTTTGCCGATGCCCCTTCTTGAGTCCTCTTTCTCTTATTTTTCTTGTTCTCCTCTTTGGATCGGGTTAACAAAAAGTGATCAAAGCACATAAAATACAACCATCCTAAACAAATTAAAGATGGGTTTGCCTTGCTCATTCACAACATTGTTATCTTCTTCTTCTACCTCATATGTTATCTTACCCTGAATACAGACGCATTTTCACCAACAATTACACCGAGATAAATGGTAAGATATTAGTCTCACCTTTGAATCAAATAAGGATAACTTTGCCTAGAATGAAAATAGTATATGACTTTGATTTAAAGAGTGAATGACTTCTTTCTTGTGCTTTCTGCCGTAAAACAGCTGCGTATTGGGCTAGTCCTCAATCATCCCTAATATCAACTATTTTTTCATCACTCCTTAAAAACATGGAATGATATTGGGAACACAATCAATATACACTATATAACATGTAACATTGTCAATATACTGAATGAAAATATTCAATCATTGTCCAATGGGGAAAGACATGTAGAAGGTATGTTAATAAAATTGTTAAATGAACATGGAATGGAGGGAAAACTACCTCAATTAATTTGAATGTGAAAATGCTCCATCCTAGGATACTTGCTGTTGTTTGGGAGAAGAGAGTAGATTGGGCTATTGAGTAGTTGAAATGTTGTGAATGGAGAGAGCCAAGGAGTGAGGTTAGAAGGAAGTGTGTTGGAGATGAGAAATTTATGGTTCTTGTTGTTGAATATGATTTAAATGAGATGGAGTTGGGGGGAAATTCGTTCAAAATTTTGGCTCAAAATTTTGTTTCCTGCTGGAAATTTCAGTTCAACCGATGTCGGTTTCAATGGTTTGTTATATACGAACCTAATGCGACATCGTTTCTATGGGCCAAAGTATAATTTTCAATAAGTATCGTAACAAACTCGCTGTTAAGATTGCAGGCGCTTTCGATGACCATTTTATACCAAACATGAACAAAATTCTCCTGTAAGTGCGAATGACACATTATTATCTCCAATTTTGGATCTCCAAATTCCTTGTCGGGACTTGAGTGAAAAAATTCAAAAGTTCACCGGTAGTCCAGAACTCGATTACGATCTTCCCAAAAATAACATTGATCACCCACAACTTACACACGATATCGATATTAAAGATAATCTTATCCCAACATAGACATCGAGCAGATATCTGCAATATACCATAGACCATGTACTAGCACTTTTTAAAATTTTATGGAAAGAATTTTATTACGTTTTTATTTCATAAAGAACATGGAAACTGAAATTTCATTTGATTCTATTCTGATGGAAAATATCATTCTCATATGCTTATAATAAGGGTTTGAACACAATGCTAATAAAAATAATGGACGATTACCCCGGTCCGCACCTCTATTAAACAGTACGTATAATCTTAGTTCGGGTGCAGAATTAAAAGTATAGCGAGCATGCGAGGTAGTTGGGGTCATAGTGTAATTTTTGAAAAGTTTCGTCATACACTATCTGAGGAGATTGTGGTCCCGTTCCATTGACTAGAGCATGACCAAATTGGAACATCGTGCTCATGACTTGGTGAATTAGATAAGGGTGCCTCCAGTTTTGTATTACGACTTCTCCCACTTTGTTGGAGGGACGTAAGCAAAAATATTGAAAAGTAAACTAGCAATCCCAAATTCGATTCCAATATTAGTTCACATGACTTTTGCAATCCCCATTCAAAATAATTAATGATCTCCTACAGTGATAAAGAAACTAGCATGATCCCACAGAGACTTCCACAAATTTTTTTGATTAGCCCTCACATACCAGTATCATATACAATTAACTCTAGGCCCTGTATTGGCACTTTAGTGAAATTTATGGCTGAATCTTCCTTATCTTTTAAATAAATAAAAAATCTAGAATTTTAGATTTCGCCTGATTTTGTGAAGTGGTATTTATCTTCCATATAAACAACCCTCATAAAAAGGAGGGAAGAATACCCGGTGTCCTTGATGCATAATTCTGAACAACATGATTGTAACAATGTGATTTAGATTATTGGCTATCTCCAATTTTTCATTTGTCCTCCCCCACCATCTTGGAGAGACCTAATTGTAAAAATAGAAAAGTTTACCGGTTTTGTTGAAATCAATTCCGATCAAACTGAACGTTAATGAAGTTCATGGGCATTTAAAATATGAATCACTAATGTCTAATTAACTGTTTACCATTTTAAGGTCATTTATGTTCATTTTGGTCAAATGTTGGCCCGTTGATATGCTAATGAGCTGAATTGTTGTGGCCCAATACATCCAAAGTCGAAGCCGGAATATGTCGGTCAAATGTCGCAAAAAATGATTTACATGCGACGTTGCTCATGAAGTTGGTCGAGCGCAGACCCATTTGCTATGTTAGTGGGCTAAAATGGCAAGTTCCACAATGAGACAAGCTGACGTTGCTAAACCATCGGTCTAGAATCGATTAAGTCGACTCTATGCGACGTCGCATTGGGGAAGAATTCACAACGGTACGTAACGACTATATATATGGAGCTCACCTCACACATCACATTAACCATTCAATTTTCCCTCAAATTTCAAAAGTCCTGCCCATTCTCTCAAAGGCATGGTTTCAACATGTGGTTATTTTAACTTATTTTTTTAACTTACTATTGAAATTGTTATATATATGGTGTGTGAATGTGTTATTTGCTTCATGAAAGGATGTTTCTATCGATTAGGTTTCTAGGATTAGGTCTCGGGATGTTAGAATGTCGGTTGTATGTCTTCCGCCCTTATTGTGGCTAAATTTTTTTGTTGTATGCCTATTTTCTGCAGTTGTCAGAGTATCCCGGTTTCATGAATGCGACGTCACCTGTCCATCGATCCTACTTTGGTTAGAGTGATCAGTGTGCAACGTCGCTTATACATAACTTCTGCAGTTTACCTAGCATATGACATCACACACTTATCAATTAACCATTCGATTTAACCAAACCATGTGCGACTTTGCTTATTCATAATTTTTGCAGTTTACCTAGCATATGATGTCGCACACTTATCGGTTAACCATTCTATTTTACCAAACCATGTGCGATTTCGCTCTGACATGTTGCATTCATATATTAATTGATTAATTGATTAACTGATTACTTGAATTGATTTGTAACAAATCATTAAAATTTGAATTTCAAGAATCATGTCTAACAGTGTTGATTCGCGTCGTTCCCTGATTGTGGTGAACGATTTTATGTTTACATTTAAGTTGTGTTTCCTTGTATTACCAATATTCTAATTTAATTTATAATTATTCCCTTGACCAATACAGATCCTTAGAGATTCGGATGATAACCGCTCACGAACTACATTTGGCAACATCATTCCTCATTTCTTCTACACCCTGATGCAGACAAACTTTGGGTAAGTTTCCACCCTAGTAAGTAATCCCTATCACGTATTAATTTTATATAAAAAAATATTTTCTTATACTTCACTTTCATATTAACTGAACATGGTTTTTTGTTTATAATTTAGAACGTGCCTAGCGAGATTGTGGAACTCCTACCACGGTACAACTTTCTCGATGTGCTCAGGTGCAACGGAAGGGAGTAACACATGAATTACTCGGGGAACAAAAGGATGAAGACTCTGACGCCGAAGGGTTTTCAACACTTTCTTATTGCTGTAAAACTCAGGGTTGGGGAAATGCTCTACTTCGAGCTGATCAACGGTGTCGACTCTGTAGTTTTTGATGTTGAAGTTCCTCCCTATTGATATAATTATTTGTTTGCATAGAATTTGATCAGAACTTTTAGATTAAATGTATTAATTCATATTTTGATATCTAATCTTTAATTTATAACCTTTTTGTTGGCTATGTTATTTTAATGTTATTCAATCCTTATTATATTACCTAACATACGAACAAATTTTTAATAGTAGTATCAGTAACAAAGCTAGAAAAAATTATTGGGTATTGTTTCAATCAGTCTGAAACTAGCAAATTGTTGTGAAAATTATTTTTAATTAAACTCGAACAGTTGAGCGGCTGCTTGGTGGGCTAAAATTGTTAGGCCCACCAAAGTCTACAACGTCGATAAGTGGCCGGCACCATGTCGCCCAATCCAACTTTGGTGCGAAGTCGCATATATCAAGGTGGACAACACAATGGTTCAAAATGACGTCGTTTTGAAATGGATATAAATAGTGGGATCCTAACAATCAGTTCAACCATCTAATCACAAGTTTCCCACGAATTCAAACACTTTCCAACTTCATCCTTATCTTCTCTCTTGAAAAAAGGTTTGTTTTTTCTAATTTCCTAACACCATAGTTTTGGAATTCTCACTTTACAATGTTCGATATATGGTCTGTGAATGTTTTTTTTTATAAATTTTTTGCTATCTTGTTTTGTCCTAGATTTTTGAGAGTGTGAATTTTTCTTGACTTTACACATAGGTACAATGTTTTGGTTTGTTTCCATAGGGTTTTTGTTTAATTTGATTTTGATTAAGCTTTTTTCTGTTTTATGTGTTTCTTCCCATAGCTTCCTCTGATATAAGCAACGTAACTATTCTATCTGCCACAACTCGATTCATGCGATTATAGTGCAACATAGCTATTCTGTCAGCCACAAATCGGTTCATGCGATTATAGTGCAACGTCTCTTATTCTTTTTTCTGGTAGCTAATTCTTCAGTTTGTGATGTAGCACTATTATTGCCGGTATGACTTAAATCTTACCAACGTTGCATTATGATAGCTAATTGTACAATTGTTATTCATATGCGACTTTGATCTTATGTCGGTCATATCTTCGGCTTAACTGACCAATATGTGAAGTCACAGGTACATGTCGGCCATCCCACTGCTTTGGACCGATATGCACCTGCAACGACATTGCTGACGTCGCTCTTTGCATTCCATAGGGAAGTTCACACTTAACATTTTCCCTTTTGATGCAGGAATAATGGTTGGCGAAGGATCGTCTAATCCGACATTTTTCAGGGCTTTCTCCAACGTACATATATATATATATACTAGCTGACATCTTCATACTTTATAACAACTAATACTTTTTGGTTTTTTATAGCCTACGTTTCCACTGCACTCTTAAGAAGCAGAACTTTGGGGGAAATCTTACTTTGGTAAAGATTTTTAAATAAATTTTATTTGTTGATAATTACGCATATATATAATATATGTGTGTGCGCGCATATTTCTAATTAATATTTTTATGTTACTGAATATATCCCGTGTGAGATTGTACCACTTTTGCCGACTGAGAAGGCCCTCATAGTGCAGATGTGCTACGTGACCGAGTGGCGTATGAACTACTTGATAAAAGGTAAGATCAAGACCCTTTTCCCAAAATTTATCGCATGCGTGACCATCTCATGGTGACACCTAGGGGAAAGTATAAACATCACCATAATATAATGAAGGATTTTTAAATTCGAGGTTATAAACACAATTAGTTTTCGCAAATAGTTTTAAAACTATGCATAAATCCAGGGACTAATTTACAAACTTCTGAAAAATAGCACAATGCACAGCGATTCCATCATTTCCCGTGGCCCACCAACATCGTCGTCCGCCTCCGTGATTTGCGTGCATCTTTAGTAGCAGGAACGAAAGCTCGGAGACTTCAATATCCACAACGATGGAAATTTCTAGTTTGCCAATCATCGGAGAAGAATATACAAAAAATAGCGCTTCTCGTATTTTTTTCAGGGTTTGCCAATTGTCGGAGATTTTAGTTTTTTCACGGAAGATTTCAGGGTTTGCTGGTACCTGGAGATTTCAGGTTTCGACAATCACCGGAGAAGATACGATGGCCAAGTATTTCGTCGATGTATCAAAATGTGTTAGGTGGGCAAGATTTGGTCAATGGATACGCCTACGGTCGGGTTAAACGTCGAAATCGGGTTTGCGAGGGCGGATGGGCGGATTAAACATCAAATTCCAGCCGGCAACTGGTCGGGTTCCGAACTTTTCCCCGGAGGGATTCATGGAATTTGCTAAACCGAGTGAAATGTTGGAACTAGGCTAAATTTTTAGATCATTGGGTTAAAATTTTATGGGCCATGTTTGGTCTTGTCTCAAAAAAATATATATATTAAACATCAAATTTAAAATAATTATATCAAATAAAAATAGTTAAACATAAAATTTGAAAAGACTATAATATACTAGTATATATCAAATATAAATAGTTAAACATCACATATAAATAATTAAACATCAAATTTAAATAGTTTTTCTGTGAAAATCCAACTTTTTCCTCAAACAAGTACGGCTCGGCGCTAATGGATTCCTTGCGTTCCTGGTTGGTTTTGAATATTCCGGTGAGTTATGCTTTTTCGGTTAGGTATGACTCGGATGATTCAGGTAATAATCAGGCCGAAGTTTTGGGTGGGTTATTTTGAATGGGTTGAATTGTTAAAAGTAAAAACTCTCAAATACTATGAAAAATCAAAATAAAACTCAAATCAAAGAATTTGGAATTGTTATGCCACAAAAAAATCAAAGAAAAATACATCGTGTGAAATTAGTTAAAAATCAAATGCAGATAGTAAAAGATCAAATTAAAAAATTTACAACTAAAACTCACACAATAAAATTAAAATGACTAAAAATCATATTATAAATATTGAAACATCAAATTAAAATAGTAAAAGATACACATCAAGATCAAACTAAAATAGTTAAACATCAAACGGAAGTACTAAATTAAACTAGTGTTGAAAATATGCATTCCACCGTTGTTAAGAAAAAAATTGACGTTCCACTTCTATCCACCGATGTTATTATTCTTTACATGATAATTTACAGATGTAAGATGATACGTATCACTTTTTGTATATTACATATGAACAAGACATAAAACATAATACACTGACAACTCAAAATCGAAGGAATTCAATGAATCGTCACTGGGACAACAAATACATATAAAATTAGCATATGAAAGTGGAAAATTTTAATTTGAAATTTTATGTTTGCACGTGAAAATGTCAATCATCATAACCATCGAACCATCAAACATCATTCATTACAAAAGGGTTTAAATGCCCTAAAAAATCACAAACATAAAATGGGGAAAATCAAATCAAGTTAAAATATCAATAAAAATCAAACTTCTCAACACTAAAATTCAACCATCATAACTGAAAAATCAATGTCAAACAATACATCCTAAACAATCAAATTCTATCATGTCCCCCGAATTGTTTCCCTTCGCTGCTTGGTTTTTGACAAACTTGTCTTCTCCTGTTGGTTTGAAGAGGATGATTCTCTTACCGCATCAACACACATATCAAAGGTCGGCTCTGGTCTTCTGTTCAAGGGAACATCTTCAGGAGCATGATTCCTCATAGCATATTTTATTATCTTAGCAATGGCATCACAGAGCTCTGCCTTGGAAATTATTCCTATGAAATAAACATAGAGCATCTCATACAGTATTTAAAACATCAATAATTGAAATTAAAACATCATAGTAGCACACATAACATCACTAACAATTACAATGAGAAACATCAAATACAGTATTTAAAACATAAATATCAAAATATAAAAACATCAACAATACACAGTAAAATATCAAAAGAACAAAACTGAACATCAGTCACATACTTGAATATGAAAACACCACAGGCATCAAACACCGAAATTATAACATCACACCAACACATATAAAAATACTTAAAACCTAAAACACGAAACATCAAACAGAAAATGAGAAACATCAACAATAGTATCTAAATATCACATCTAAAAAATAACAAAACTTCCAGTTCATACTTCATTCTCGTTTGTAGAAATAGTCAGCAAGTGCTCTTAGACATCTAAGAAACAACAAAAACAACAACAACACAAAAATTACACAACTAGCAACAAAACCCTAAGATATCACACATTATCAAAAGTGCACAACAATTGCACACTTAAGTATGAAAACATCACAAGCATCAAACTATGAAGTTAAAACACACATACAGTACTAAAAAAACATCAAAATATGAAATTAAAACATCACAATGACACACGTAACATAACTGACAACTACATTGTGAAACAACAAATACAGTATTTAAAACATCAACCATAGTATCTAAATCATCACATCTTAAAAATAACAAAACTTACAAATCTTCCTTCCATCTCGATTGACCCAACAGTTGGAAAGCGTTCATAGACATCTGCGAAACAGCAACAACACAAAAATTTGTACAAATCTAACAAAACCCTAAGATATCACATACATTCAAAATTGAACATCAATTGCACACTTGAAACACTACAGGCATCAATATTGAAATTAAAACATCACACCAACACACATAACAATACTTAAAACCTAAACATCAAACATAAAATTTGAAACTTTAACAATAGTACGTAAAACATCACACCTGCAAAATAACAAAAAATTATAGATCCTCTTTCCTTCTCGATTGCAGCAACAGTGGACACACATTCTTAGACATCTAAGAAACAACAAAACAACACAAAAATTAGCACAAATCATAACAAAAGCCTAAGATATCACACACACACATACACACTAAAACACAATAAAATTGAACATTACACTCTTAAAACACAACAAGCATCAAATACTGAAATTAAAACATCACACCAACACATATAACAGTATTTAAAACCTAAAAATCAAACATCAAACATAAAAACTGAAAAATCAACAATAGTATTTAAAACATCACATCTGCAAAATAATAAAAATTTACAGACCATTTTTCCTTCTCGATTTGTAGCAACAATGGAGAAGCATTCTTAGACATCTAAAAACAGCAAAAACAACACAAAAATTAGCACAAATCGTAACAAAACCCTAAGATATCACACAAAATCAAAACTGAACATCAATTGCATGCTTAAGCATGAAAACACCACAAGTATCAAACGCTGAAATTAAAACATCAATCCAGCACAGATAACAATACTTAAAGCCTAAAACAAGAAAGATCAAGCTGAAAACGAAAAACATCAAGAACTGTAGCTAAAACACCACTGCTGAATATTAAGAAAACTTACAAATACTTCTTCTTCTCGATTGCAGCAACAGTGAGACAAGTTTACTTAGACATCAGACAAACCGCGGCAGCAACAAAAGTATTAGCACAAATCCGTAAGAACAACTCACAAAACAAAAAAAATAGAGAAATCCCCAAATATTACTCAATATAACCTACAAAACCCCTAGAATATCACATGACCCAAAGTAAAAAATCAAAAAACAAAAAAAATGCATAAAAATCATAGCGAAGAAATTACCTGCAAAGATAAACACAAAATGAAGGTCGAATTGTGTTAGATCACCAGAAATCGAAGGTAAAATCGGAAAAAATAGCTTGAAAGTAAAGCACATTTTCCCTGTGTTCATGGAAAATCACTGTGCACAAAAAATATGGATGAAAATAGAGAAAAGGAGCAGTCGAATTGAAGAAAGGTGGAAGAGAAACAGAGAGGAGAGAGAGAAGAAGAAGGATTCACGCTGGAGAAAAAAAAAGAGAAGAGAGAAAGTGCCAGAAAAATGTGGAAGAATAAGGGGAAAGATTGATATTTATACCTGGAATTAAATGTAAATTAACGAAATTTTCACATCCAGCTCCTGAACTTTTAAAACTTCAATTAGAAACCCCATGCTGAATTCTTTACAGTTTAATCCCTAGTCTTACAGTAAGACCGTCTTATACAAGACTTTATTCTTCCCCCTAGGGTTTTGGTGAGTTCCTTAGGGGAAACAACCTATGCATCGGGGACACCTTGTTCTTCGATGTGCTAGAAGCTGGGGGTCAATCTTCTTCAAGGTCATCATTGTCCGAGCTGATTGAGTTTATTGTATTTTCAGTTGTGTTGGAACTAATACAACTCTTATTCGAATTTATGTACAATTTGTATGGATATTTTCATTACTATTGCTTTTCCAATTATTTAACTATCTTCTTTGAATATTATATAATTGACGGTGTATATGTGCGATTTGATTTGTGCATGATTTTATAAACCATATTATAATTCTACGATTAAAAACATTGAAAAAGGGTGCACTGGACGTGTATGAAAGAGGGGAGGATTTCTATGGTGTTTGTAGCACAATGATTGCTAGGATGTTTGTAGCACAATGATTTCTAGCACTGGACGTGTATTGTTCTTTTATATATTCCTAAATTAATCGTGATGAGGGGATATTGGGAGGAGAGAGATGCCAAAACGGGGAGAAGCGCACGACCACCATTTTCTGTTTTCATTCTTTTCTAACACATTCAAATTCAATCAGAACATATGTCGGTGCAAACAATGTTCAATGCGAAGTCGGGTCACCTATAAAACAATATGTACAACTTCACACGCTATTTGGTACATTATTTACTTAATTTTTAAAACCTTTTACTTAAATTCATTTAATAACTGAGGTAAAAAAGTAATTATTTACCTCAATTTTTTTATAACCGAGGTAAATAATACCTTTTACTTTGAAAAACATAACCGAGGTAAAATAACTTTTTACCTTGGTTATTTGATGTTAACAAGAAAAATGAGGTAAAAGGGGCTAAGTAATAGGTTATTTTTCTTATAGTGTTCATCAAGACACATCGGCTCGCCACATGCACTTGGCCAACCACCCCGCTTTGCCAAAAGTAACCAATCCCGAGAACGGAAATAAAGACACCACTCACCACCATGTCCTTCACTAAGCCACGATCTAAGAGAGAGGGGTCCAATACGAGAGTGAATGCGGTAAAACGCCAAACATGGTAAGTGATTTTTACTCCAAAATAATTCAAGAAAAAACACTAACTCAAGCATAAGAGCTTCCTCCTTAGGAATCACCCCAAAGGATTTTTGTAGGTACTTAAAGAATCTGGACTCACCGTCCTAACCTTTGGAACTATCACTACTGAACGAATCCCCCGCATCAGTGGCGACATCTATGGGGAATTATTTTTTAAGATTTTTTTATAGTCCCTTGAAGAGGACGGATCCAGGCTTTAGTCAACACCTATACAACAAACACACAATAGTCTCACATCCAAGGAGGCTAGGGAAGCTTGCAACAACAAGTACGTCCGCACAATTGTAGTTCGTTGCGCCCGAACTGACTCGTAACAAAGGTATACTTCCATACCACAATTATGTCCATATAACAGATACATAAGCGAGAAACCCCATAATTCTTTCTAAATAGAGGACAAGGCCATATAGCCACGGGATTAGATGCGTTAAATTAAGGACTATTAAATAATTGATCAAGTTAAGGAACCCGGGAAATACCATGCTCGGGTTGTTTAATTAGGTTGAAATATTACACTGAAACGAGTGTGAAACAATTAAAGCCTTGTAAAGAAAAACATTGGTATAGAAATAACGCAACGAAGTGTTATCAGGACATTACTCACAACAGCGTCTCGAATCCCAATTAAAATGACCATCTCAGCCCGCGCAACACGTAGAACCTCTATATTATTGGTCCTTTAAATACTAAGGAATATAGTCTAAACAAAAGTAGTGAGTGAAAAGACAGTAGCACCGTTGGAACATCAGTACTAGGAAAACAAGATAAGTCATTGCATAATCAGTAAAAGGCTTTATTAATCTTAAACCATTCAAAAACCAAGATTACAACTAAATTACGAAAATTCCTCTAGGAAGAGTTACAACATATTATTTGCGAACATATTACATAAACAAATAGTTACTTAAGTCCCTAACTAAACGCTAGCAAGGCTATGAAGGCCCTAAGGGTCCTCTATTTTATAAAGTGCCCCCATGAAGGGGCACCATCCACCCCATCTAGCGGAGAAGGAGTACTAACGAGCATCGATAAGACGCTCTACAAGTATACCTACCATACTATAACCTAGTCAACGGATTTCCAAAACCACTCCTCTGCCACAAGCTTCGCCAACTAAGCAACTTATCTTCTTCTCTCGGCTCTACCCAGAAAAATTTTAGGCATTCACCGCCTCAGTGCCCATATCCACCCGCGAATGGATATTCTTCATAAAAATCCATCTATATCCCACGTTCACTAATCTCACACACTAATATGGTTCAAAATTATAAAAAAAACAAATATACATCAGATAACGAATTCTATAAAAAAACTAAAACACTTTTAATATTGAAAAACTTATGGCAAACATGAATATATCTAAAACATCCTAGATGTAATGTAATCCATACTGGATAGGTCTGACATCCCAAAACACTCCAGTATCACCAAAAACTACCATCCACATTGGGAAAATCCTTGAGTGAACGACACCACCACACTCAAAGTTGCTTAAACATACAACATACAAACAAAACAAACAGTTAAATCTAACACTCTATATAATCAACACACAAAAACAACATACAAACACAACTGAGAATAAGCCATGAAAGAAACCCCTTGTATAGGCGTACTTCAGCCTTGGAAAAAGAAACTCTCTTTAGTAAAACACTTAATATTCCGCTTCCTCTCATTTTCCCAAAAAACTAACCACTTATTAAGCCTTCGGAAATTGAACGTCGTAATACTCTGTATATCCCAGTGAAAAATCTAAAGAGACCATGTCCACGTGGCATGCTTATCCCCTCACAAGCTCATTATCCAACATATTCAGAAAATCGTTTTGGCATAAGCCTGCAAAATTCACACAGGCCCAATATAAAAACAGACATACCCACTCATAATATAGAAATAGTATAGAACATCCTCTCACCTTCTCTTTGCATACCTCCAAGATCACTTATTAGGAGAAAATAAACCCTCACCCAATGCTTTAAACCATTTCCAGTCTACTTAAGCGACAAAAGTAAATCAGCTATGGGCTTGCATAGTAACAGAGTTACCCACACCTCTCGGTAGACACAGGACAATCACACACAGGTTTGCATTTGTCTAAAAAAATCACTAGCTCAGTGACACAGGAAGAGTCTCGCCTTGACTTCCTGCTACAATACCAAAACCCCAATTCCACTACTATTCATACACCACTTACCCCAAATCACATAACCAACAAGACATTCCACTTCACTCGATTATATACACCCTTAGCAGCCATCAAATGTACCACATACATTAACTACACTAAATATCCTAATACAAGACCATTCTCACTATGACTCATCCAACTATGCAGAAAAAAATAGTTCAATGACTACCATCTCCTACTAATACACAACTTTATTGTTACAATCCACAACAATTACAAAAGTCATATCTTTAATATATCCTCATCAAAAGTCATAAAAACTTCGTAGGTACAATCCAAGAATGTACCATCGAATAACCAATATGAAGAAAAGCATTACACCACGCAATCAACCTATACGATCACTAACATCCTAACATAAGGATATTAGAAGATCAAAACTGTCAACCTTTTTCAAAGATCCCCCAACATGTGATGGTACTCCGCACAAGAATATTACCAGCTCCGAAATCCCATTCCCATGTAGTCTGACTTACGATCAATAGTTATCCCCAAGTCCAAACACCCTAACGGCATACTCAGTAAACAAACAAGGTATGTATAATCTTCTTAGCTCTGCTGCCTCCCTTCAACTTTTCCCTGAAATGATATGTTCATCTAACCATATAACCAAACCTCGCAGACAGAGTTTTAGCAACCTCTCTACGAAAGGTCACATTGCACTGATCTTTAGGCAACGACCCAAGCATATAACATCACCCTTCCAGCTGGGAACATCGAACTTCCTGACATTCGATTCTCTCCTATTCTCATACTCCATCAATATTTGAAAACCATGCTAACACGTATCACAATAACCATTCCAAAATGCAGTCATTCAGCTCATCACTCTTTTTTTTGGAAAAAAAATCTCATACAATCAGCTATCAACTTCAGATGTTTGCTCTACCAAAAACTTGCACTTCTCATTTTCGTTCCACTTTATTCCAATCAACTCTCTAATCATCACATTTGACACCAACAAGTGTCTAGTATACTCTTCCATCGTAACCACGATGCCTTTTAGTTTTGTCTTCCATTCCAGCTAAAACCCTATAAGCTTAAGTAGCAACACACTTACATGATAGCATAACTTTACCGTACATTCATTTGGCTAACATGGATCACTCACATCCGACTCACAACCCTTATAGCAAGACAAAAGAAACTATTAATGGATAAATATTTGCACCCCAGTCAAGAATACTAAATAAACTTCGATTCCATAATTCGATAAAATTACATCATGACCTACTGAACTACACTAGCATTTTTTTCCACTACCTAACCCACTATCATGTCCGACAGAAGGATTAGTGATGGCACCAATACCTTCCTTCACCTCGTTAGTATAGCCAAAGGTGATACTTCGATGGGGTGGAGCCCTCAGAAGGTAAACCTCCATAGCATCGTTATTCTTCTCCTGAACACTACCCTTCATTGGGTAACAGTCCACCGCACATTCCTTAACCTCCTTCATTGAAGGTAGTGATTTCATCTTTCCAAGCTCCTTAACCAAAGGAAAAGTATAGCCATCGTCCTTCACCTTCTCAGCAAAAACCTTGTCTACCTCCTGCTTTTCTTTCTCCAAAGCTAGAGTTATAGTTGTTGGGTCATCCAATCCAGTGATATCTATGTTGGGCTTCTACGCATGAATACTCTCCTAGGAACTCCACCACCCTATGTTCTCAACCTTAGCATTAATGTTAACAAAGAAATTGTAAAACCCCCATGTCATCACAAACTTATTCACAAATACTTGAGGGTAATTTGGGTGGGCAGGACCCTCTTTTCTCAGATACTGGAATTGAACCCACAAAACATCATTCATATTTACTTATTCTTCACAAAAACTTTGTGCCTTGGCCAATTCCAACTTTGCTCCAACTTTACCTCCAAATTTGCTAAATGCTTGGGAAAAGTTTTTACCTCCTCCACATAATTAGCAAGACGCTGCACTATGGATATCATAGTATCCCCCACCTTAAATCACAAACACACAATGTCAATAAACTAAGAAGCAACACACCAATAGTACACACATCTTCAACATATCTCAATAGTTGAGTTAATCAAGGTCGTGTCATTATTAGCATCATTCACCACTATGCCTGACTGATCAGACATTGCCAAAGCTGTCAAAGACTTGGCCTCGTTGAAAATGGGCCCAACAACCTTCTGAACTTTTGAGGGACCAACACTTACTTCTCTAGGATTTTACTGAGAACCCCCTGATCCAAACCCATCCAGGTTACACTGGTAAGCTTCACGTGTTGGCAAGTTTTCATACACCTCACTTCCTTTCTCCCTTGACCTGTCCTCGCCATTCTATCTCTTGCTACACCCATGATTTAACTGAATGACCTTATCATAATGATCACCTCCTTCGCCTTCCCGACTAACGGGAGCTTTCATAGCGATTTATGACAGTGCCATCCCTAGAAACAAGCAAAATATCAATAACAACAAACAAAAACAATAGAATTAATACATTAAATCACACAAATCCTTATAAATTTATTAAAACAATGGTGACAACTTCGCTTTACCCTAGGCCTCCCTATCTCGACTGAGTGAGAAGATAGTTCCTTCATAATCTTACTCTCTTTCTTTAGCTTCCCTAACTTACATGATTGCCTATGAAAGAACACATCAAAATTCCACAAAGGCATCGCCTTGTCAGCCATACACTTGATAAACATATACTTATCCTTCCATACCCAAAATTTTTGGGAAATTTGAGTATAACCTGAACCCCATGAATACTGGGGTAAATAGTGAATTACTCTCCATGGTTCCTGACCCTCCCTAGGTAAAAGAACCCAGTAAAAATGTCCATCTTAACTTATTGGCCTTCTTACACACTTCCATAAAACCAGCAATCATGGCCATACCCCGAGGATGAAACTGGGCAAGAGCAACACCGTAAGCCTCTGACACGCTCATAGTAAAATTTGGTATGGGTTAGGTCAACCTATACATTAAATGGTGTTCGTAACACCAAATACCCAGATGGAGAGTTCCACACTCTCTCGCCAACACCAAGTGCCTTAATATCACACATGTTCAAATATGGATAATGTTCTCTCAAAGCAATCAAATCACTTTCAAATATAACATTGTCCACATCATCAATGCATTGACTCCCCACCCCCTTATTTTAGCTTCCCTGACAACAACATCATCGTCAATACGCACATCATTATGAGTCTCCCACTACCACCAAAACTAGGCTAGGCTGGGCAGTGGAAGACGATTACTCAGAATGAACAAACATCATGTTTGAAAAGGAAATATTAGGAGATGTTATATACCATCTGCAATTGGAGCTCGAAAAAACAATCAACCAACTTCTGATAATCCTTTTGAAAAGAGAAGAAACAAGTTAAGCCCTTCTAAATACGAACGAGCTTTCATAGAAATACCAAATAATTCAAACTAATAAAGTTACTGTTATGAAAACGCACATTTTTAGGCAATCAACCAAAGTTGTCACTCGTTAAACATATTTCATAAGGATTACTCCTTATGTCATTTCATTTGTACGTTAATTTTCTCCTTGATTTCCGGCATACCACTAACCATATTTTCAAAATTAAGGGGATATTTATCGGCCACTATTAAATATATTTCTTCAAATTCACTTACAATTTTTTTTCCAAACATGTAGAAAATTCTCACATATATTTTTACCCAGAAAACCATTCTCCGCTTCGCGTTCACCACATGGTTCCTACCAAACTGAACTGATGTTTATTAGATTTTCACTCTTCATTTTATTTCGCTTCGAAAAAACACATCACTCACTTCGCTAAAATAGTCACCCCTCACTTCACTAATCATGAATCTATGGCTGGGTGGGATTATGGTAAATATATGATCCATCCAGTCTCAATTAGTCAAAAATAACCAAGCTAAGTAGTCACTTTTCCAAGACAAATTGGCTTGCCAAACGTACATAGGTCAACCACACCGCTTCACCAAAAGCAACTAGTCCCAAGAATGGGGGAAAGGTACCACTCACCCCAATAGCCTTCGCTAGGCCATGAACCAGGAGAGAGGAGCGTAATATGCGAGCCATAGTCAAATGATCAAGGCTCTATAAATAAAGGTGGTAAAATGCCGGACGGGTTAAGTGATTTCTACTCCAAAAATTGCAAGAACAAACACTAACTAGAGCGTCGAAACTTCCTCCCCGGAAAACACTACAGGAAGTTTTGCATGAAAATACTACAGGAACTTCCTCCATCCATTTGCATGTACTTAAAGAAGCTGGATTCAGCGCCGCCATTCTTGGAAACTATCACTACCCGGAAGGAATCCCCCCATCAAGTATGTAATAAGATGTGTTTAAATATGAAAATACAAGATATGTTATATAAAAATATAATTAAGAAATTTAAAAAATAATATTTGAATTAAAAAGTACTATATTTAATTAAAAGTCTCATGTTTAATTTTAAAAATATTGTGATTACTCTATACCTTAGAAAAATCATTATTTAAGAGAGCATTTCTAAATTACAGGTCACCTTTTTGTCTATAGAGCTTGGCTCTAAGGTAAGGAACATGAGGCAAATCTAGTATTTCATTTTAGAGGAATAAGAGGGGATGTTTTATCTTTTTAACATATGCCACATCAATCATGAAACCTTTCACTATTTATCATTCCTATAAACCACACAGATTGGAAATTTAGAATAGAGGTACATTACCTTTGCTTTTTTATTTTATTATTATTTTTGAAGATAACACACAAACAACTAAAGTACATATAAGCATTCTACTCTGCATAAAGGAATAATCTAGGAGAAACCACCATTTGAATCTATTGGAACCCAATGAAGCATTGAAACTCCATCCATTTGAATAGTTGGGGGTGCCCTCCGATGAACACCTAGTTGCTGCACCACCATCAAACCACCACCAAAGCCGGAACCACCACAATCGCACGGACCACCTGCAGGCTGAGAAATCATAGCGGGAACCACCAATACAGTCCCACAACACCGGATAATCTCTAGCAAAAAATTGCTCTAATATTCACAATTCTTGATAGGGGTGTAACTAGAATCTCGGAGTGACGAGAACCGGGTAATCCCAATTCACTTACCTTAGCTTTAATAATAATAGGTAAGCATAGTTTAAACAATACCGTAGCATCGGAGTGCCATCTATTCCATTATTTTTTATATGTTTCATAGGTTTCGGACAGTTCACACTTGCAAGAAATTTAAAATAGGAAATAAATACTATTTCTAAACTACTCCCTCTGTCCCAATGAAAGATTCTTATTTTCTATTTTCGTGTGTCCAAACTAGAATTTCTATTGACTATTTACTTATTTGGACAGGAGTTTGTGGCTGAAATTGTGCCTATTCATTTTATTCACCCACCTTTTCTGTCACTTCAGCAACATAAATACTTGAGTAAGAAGGTGATAGAAATATTTGTTTGGGATGGAGTAGTGTCAATTAAAGTTGGACACGAGGAGAAAAGATAGAAAAAACTTCTCTTAGTTTTCCCCTTTCGCTTCCCTTATTCCCCGTATTAATTCTATATTTTTGTTATTTAATTTAATTTAATGTTTTTTCTAGTTCTTTGGCTTTTTTCAGTTTAAAAAAGGATGGTTTAAAAATGGTTAGATTTAAGTTAATTATCAATAGGATTAGTCTATGTTAATGTATGTTTTCCTGGCTACCTTCATTTTGGGTAGAATACCATTAACTTCATATCTGTTATCCAAAGATTCAAAGACGGTAAGGAGAAATTCAAGAATTGTTAAAACAACAAACCCCTGGCGATCTTGTTCTTTTTGAGAGTTTATATCAGATTTGTAGATTTTGGTCCATTAGGATATCGTTTATTCGGTATCTTTTTGGGGTCAAGTTCGAGGTAATTCAACACATAATAAGTGATGTCTATACACCGATGGAAAAAATATTTTTGGCAATTAAAGTGGCAGGGTTTAGTCTCCTAGTTAGGAAAGAGGCTTGAACGGGTTAGATGGAGACAGCCCGGATCTTGAGTTGGGGAGCTTCAATTTTCTTTGTTTTTTATTGCCTTTGATGTTGGACCATTTTGCGTGCGCTCATTTGATTCTTCACTGTGACCAATTTTGTTTAGTGGTATCAGGTCGGTACTTTTAGACAGCTACATAGTGAAAATCACTCATCCCTTGTGTGCCCTCTCCTTATTGCCAGACAAGATTTAGTTTAGAATTGTATATGGATAGTGTGTGTATGCCACTAAGACATATAACTAGAATTGTTGGTTAGCGCCTCTGTGTAAGTGAGTTTTTCACATAACACCATTTGTTGTAATCGGAAAGTGCAAAACTGAGGTAAATAGAAAAGGGATGGGAACCCTATAAACCCACGTCCTAGGTACGATTTATCCAAAAAAACTATGAATTAAAGTTCATCTCTATAATTTTTTTATTTAACAACCATACTTTCATTCATTCATGATGCACACAAACGGGTGAGACTCCCTATTGGGTCACAGAACAAACTGAGTTGATCCTCCCACTCTCTACACCGTGGAGGCTCCACACTTAACTCAATACGTACTGGAGAATTTTTAAAGACATAATAATGCAACTCCAGGAGGGGAGATTCGAATTCGGGTTGCACCTGATCGGGCACACTACCCTGACTATTTGAGCTAGCTCAAGTTCTTTCATCACTTTAGTTCAGTACAATAACAATGTGGTGTCATTTCAACTTTTGGGTTGATAAGAAGTTAAATGAGTGAAAGACATACTCCCTCCGTCCCGGCCGTTTTGACATGTTTTTTTATCAATTTTCTCCGATCATGTTTGACCATAAATTTTAATTAGTATATAGACTCTAATATCATCATGTGAGATATTGTTAGACTCCTATGTCGA
>JAULKJ010146186.1:0-14822 GCA_032355405.1 Rubia balearica | reverse complement strand
AGGGTTATATCTGCACTAAAAATTATCTGAGGGTTATATTGACACTTATGTCAAGTAGGTAGGGTTATAATTGTATAAATTTATTATGCAATGTGCAGTAGTTATATGTTTATGACTAGATTAATGCAACCAAATTTTTTAATTTTGATTTCCTCTTCTTTACAGTTTAAACATTAATCTTTTTTAACAGTCTTTCAAGAAATGGATTCTTTTTAAAATTATTTTTTGATTGAGAAAGTTTTATATTACACCAACTAACTGCTAAATCATTCTCAACAAACCCGTTTTATATAACACAGGGGTTAATTCACAATGATTAATATTTGGGGATAATATTTGGAAATCCGTAAAATATTTGAGGACCTCGCTGTAAATAAAAATGAAAACTAAACCCTAGTTGCAGAAAAAGGGATTCAGCCGCCATGGAATAAATCGCCGCCGCACTTCGACCTCTGCTTCGATTACCTCAGGCCGACGAGGTATTTCAGAAACACCGTCCCGATTCCGTTCGGGGCGGAGCAGATTGAAGTGCCGTTGCCGTTCAGAATCGCCGATATGTTTTGGCGGATTGAATCCGATCCTCTCTTGTTGGGTTTGGCGGCTCTAACTTGCTCGGCGATCTGATCGGCGTCGACCATGATGAACAGAAAGTAAAAACAGGACCGGAGCAAGTGTGGCGTCGTCGAATGTTTTGAGCTAAGTAGCACCGGTACTATTCCGGTACGGGTACGGGTTTCGATAAATTAAAAATTAAGGGGTACGGATATGAAATGGGTACGATTATAAAAATATATATTAATATTATTAATAATAATTAATCATTTCTGAATAAAGATAGACAAAATTTTGGAAAAAACCATCTTTCCAAAGCTATATGGAAAGACTGAATTGGAATTATAGAAAGGTAAAAGGTTTTAGTCGCAATATTAAAATTTTATTATGCAACATGTAGAAGTGATAAGTTTATGACCTGATTAATACAACCCGAAAATTTTATTTTGATTTCTTCAAATTTTCATTTTAAACCTTACTCTTTCCATAATTTATGGAAAGACCGTCTTTCAAAAAACAAACTCATAAAGATAATATGATTTTATATTATAAACAATTTAAATTAAATGAAAACATCCAAATGTAGTTTAAACTTAATATTTATCATAATAATTAGCAAATAAACTACATAACAAAATTATAATTCGATGTATTAAACAATAAAACTAAAATAAGCAGACACCAAATAAAATTTATTATGCAAGTCAACGAAAAGCATAACAATAAGCATGAAAAGTGAATGAAAATATCAAATTTCAACAATAAATTCTTTCTCCAACTCCGGCGAACAAAGAGTTTTTCTCTATTTTTCAACTTTTCTTTTTTTTTCCTCTTATTTATAAATTTTTTATTCAGAATTAATGGGGTACAAGGTACCCCAAACCGTACCCTCCATCTTGACCATACCCTTGACTGTACCCGTATGCTGTCAAAGTACCAAAAAATCAAACCGTATCGGGGACGTCCCCAGACCAAATCTGTACCCGGTACATACCCGATACGGGTACAATAACCCATTTACCGTACCTGGGTAACAGAGGTTTTGAGCATGTAAGGGCTCGAAACGGGATCAATTTGTTTCGAACTTAATTTAAAATTGAGCCCGAACCAGGATCTAAACCCCCAACAATGACGGGCTCGAAAAGCAGCCAGTTTCTCCTGCTCATGAAATTGAGCCTACTCAATTGCTGACAAAATGGAAGGCAGGGCATGGTGCTCTGTGCTGTGCCATTTTTTTAATCAAGTGTGCCACGTGTCACTTTTTTATTGGGTCATATGGCACAACAATCCTCTCTTTTTTTTTAAAAAAAAAATTAAACCTGATTGGGATACATGGCCCAATCTGGTGGTACCACGTTTCCCGAATGATTTTTTTTAAAAAAATAAGTTTTTAAATTTACAAAAATTATTTTGTGCTACTTAAAAATCCAAAAAATGGAAAAAAAATTGCAATTTTTTTTTAAAAAATCTAAATTAAATTTTGAATCTTTTTCAAATTTAAAATTATATTCTTTAAAAAATATATAGTTCTTTTTAATTATTGTTCATAAAATAAATTTTAAAAATTGAAATTAATTTCCAAAATTAAAAAACAAAATCCAACTAAAAAATTATGTGTGTATTATTAAATTTCAAATTAGAATTTATTTTTGTATTGTAAAATTTATTTGAATTAAATATTATGTAAAATTAATGAGTAGGATATATTGAATCAGGTGGGGTCTGTGGAGTGGGCTCAAAGTGGTATCAACAACTGTGGAAACAAAATGGAGTGATTTAGGCTCAAAGTCTAACTTATTTTGAAAATAGGGGGAGAACAACTTCTGCTTTTCCCCAAAAAATAGTTTCTTATTTTATAATAAACTATTTTTTGGCAATTTACCAAACACTAAAAATTATTTTGCTTATAAGCAAAACAGATTAAAAGCTCTGTCAAACAGAGCCTTAGACCATGTACAATGGTGAGACCCAATTGAGACACATTTTGTAGTTTCAATTCATTAAATAATCAACCTTTCTCTCCCACCTCAACAATTGAGACAATAACTACATCACTCCATTTTCCCCTCACAGTGGTTGAGACCACTTTGAGACAACTCCATGGATCTCACTTGATTATCTCTATCCTACTCATTATTTTTACCTATAATATTTAATTCAAATACATTTAACTAACAAAATAAATTAAAATGTGAAATTTAATAATACACCTATAATTTTTTAATTGAATTTTATTTTTAAAATTTATTTTATAAATCATAAATTAAAAGAACCACATATATTTTTAAAAATGAACAAAATTTAATTTCAATTTTTAAAGAAAGAAATCAGAATTTTTAAAAGAATTTTCCAATTTTTATAATTACAAACTTTAATTTTTAGAATTTTAAAAAAACTTTTTTATTTTATTAGTTGGGACATGTGGCCCAACCCTGAGCTGCCACGTGTCCATGCTGAAATTAAAAGTATATTGGTTGCAGCGTGCAACCACGCAGCGCCACGTGGCAACTGCATGGAATGAAAATGGCCCGCGTGTTCACTGCTGGTCTAACATCTTCTGCTCTTGGGCCGATCTGAATTTATTGGACCATGACCCAGGTCTCAATTCTTTAATTGAAACCCCCACTGTGAAATTTAATTGTCTTGGTTTTGTCTCAATTTTTAATTGAGAGCAAATTGAGACTTCCATTGTACATGCTCTTAGTTGCGAACTCAATTGTTGAGCTAAAAAAGAAATTGATTATTTAATAAATTAAAATTGATTATTTAATAAATTGAAATTGATAGAGCAGGCTTGAAGCGGCCTTAAACATGGAAATGTCATTAAACTCAGGGAGCCGTCTCACTCGAAATGGAGCATACATCCGTTTGTACTTGACCTTGATTTCGGTGGCTGGTGACTGGGGCCTGGTTATCTTCACCTGCAAACAATGGGCGCAGGATGAAGTTTGCCATTGGCATTATTATTGGTGTTTTCGTTATTTTGTTTTGGATTTTTAAACTTCTAACTCCAATTTTAAGATGAAAATGTCAATATAACCCTGTAAAATAATAAGGTATCAAAATAATGTTAACTTTATGATGTAATTGTGCAGATATAATCTTTTGGCCTAATTCCGACGTTGACTCATCAATTTGAGTGTTGACCAAACCCAAAATGACGAAAATACTCTTACCACCAAAAGCTATATTGTTTTTAATATTTTACCCCTCCCAAATATATATAATCTTATTTATATTTAGGTAATATACAAATACAACCATATATAATTGAGAAAGTGCAGATATAACCCTAAGATAATTTATACTGCAAATATAACCTTCTGGTGAGAAATCCGGTGTTGACCGTGTTTTTCCGGCGTTGACCCTCCCAAAATGATAAAAATATCCTTAGACCAAAAGTTGAACTTGGGTGGACAATTATACCCTTACCCGCCGTCGGACCTCCACCGAACCGTGTAGGGTTATATCAGCACATTATTAAAACTGATAGGGTTATATCAGCACAATCTTAAAACTTATAGGGTTATATTAGCACATTCATAACAAGTGTTAGGTTATATCAGCACATATTATAAAAAGCAAAACCCATCAACATTAAAAACCCTATGTCGAAAAACAAATCAAAATAACAACTACGTACAGAACACCAAAGATCATACAATCATCAATCCGAATTAAACTCAACAAAATAAATAAAATATCATCAAAATCCTTATATGTTCTACCATATATACAGCATATCTCTATTCGTGTGACGAGAAGAAAAAGAAAATCAAAGATTAAAACTCAACACCGCATTAATGTAGTGGATTAAAGGAATTTTCGGATGAAGATATCATCTTTGAAAGGTTCCCACACCTCCACTTCATTGTCCGATGTGTCCACCTCGCCAAAACTCTTTCTTTACCACTAGAATCACACTTTGGAACATCTGCAATCGGTAGAAGAGGTTGAAATGGAGGTTGCGTGTGGTTGGCGTTGATCTTGTACTAATATGACACTTGTTTTTATAGTATGTACTTATATAACCCTATATTTTTTAAGAATGTGCTGATACAAAACTATAAGTTTTAGAAATATTTTGATTTAACCCTTTCACTTTTCATAATGTGCTGATACAAATCTACCTATTATGGAGGCGGTGTAGCAGTAGTCTGGTGGTGGCGTAGCGGCGGTCCGGTGGTAGTTTGACTGTGGTCCGGCAACAAGATTTGGGTATTAATGATGTTAAGGTCAATAAAGTCATTTCCTATCTTTTTTATAAAAAAAAATTAAGAAGGACAAAAATATATTTCCACAAAATTTTGGCGAAAAGTTTCCGGAAAAGGTTATATTTGCACTTTCACTTATTATCTAGGGTTATATTTGCACTTTCAATTATCAGAAGGTTATATTTTCACTTATGTGACTTATATAGGGTTATATACACTTTTCTCTTTATATTTTTACCCATATGGATTGAAATCCGTGTGTATAACTTATGAGTTGTGTGATTTTTAATCTGTAGGTTGAACGGGTTTCAAGCAAACCCATTTAACCCAACCCATTTTTTACCCATTATATAATGGGTTGAAATAGGCCATACCCATTTTTTATCACTCATATTATCCGACCCGTATTCGACCATTCTGCCCATTTGTCACCCCTATCAAAACTTGTTTACCGACGTCGTCAAATATGTCGGCCACTTCATCAAACATACGACGACGTGCCTCTAAAATATGCAACATCGGGAACCAGCATTGGCAACATTTGCCAAAATTATTAGTAGCATCGTCGCAACCGACGTCCTAAATATATCATATAACCAGTCGTTCCCACTAACGTCTGACGTAAGTTACCTCTCGATTGTCACTAGTAGGCATGAACATTTACCTCTGTTATTTTTAAAAAAATTGAGATAAAAATATTTTTTTTACTTGGTTATGCATCAAGGTCTAAATGTTTACTTTCTACCATGCTTGTATTTACCTAGGTTATTTTCAGGAAAATAACCGAGGTAAAATAGATATGATATTTCTTGTGGCATAGTATAGCTATTTAAAAATAAATTTATATTTGATCTTAAAGTTATTTACTACCTATGTTCTAGTCAAATGTCCCTATTACCTTTTGTACATACATTTATGCATGCAGATATGATGGTAGAATTGGGGGATTGGAATGAGATTATCAAATTTCACCCAAAAATTTTAAGTCCATATAAATAAGGAAATGGTCAAAATAGGAACGTTTGGTCGAGACAAACGAAAATAGAAAGTGGGAGACTATGGATGAGATGGAGAGAGTATATGTTAAAATTGATACTTTAATTAATGATCCCGTGTCCTGCGAGACCATTTCAGGTTCAGACCAGAAGCAAACTACAAATAAAAGAAACAAAAAATAAAACTTCTTAAATTCAGTTGTAGGAATATAATTAATATGTTTTCAAAGTCGATTTCAAATTCATTTATGAAATATAGGGACTTAAATTGCTAATAAAAAACAACACTGCAAAAATGGTATTTGCACCCAAATCCCTCCTTATTCCTTAATTATTATTTTTTATAAATTTTATTTGAAGTCACATAATCTAATTAAACTTTACTATCTTACATATCAATCCTTGATTTTTCTATGCGACGATCTCGTACAAAACGTTGTCATAAGCGATGACCTTTTAAAATTTAACTTCTATTTACATGAGCTTGTGAAAATACCGATAATAATGACAAATGCTTTGTTTGTGATAGACCACTATAAATCTTCTGCACGAGTCATGTTTGCTGATCTTCTCTATAATGTGAAGAGTCGTGGAACCTCAAACACAAATAAATTGAAAATGAGAAAAAGATCTGAATTTGGCGTGGTGTGCTCACATAGCAGAAATGATAAGAACGCAACCGCACCACATTTAGCATCATAAATTTTCAATCAACAACACTTGGCAAAATCAATCACTGATTTCACAACAAATAAAGATGTTCAACATTCATAACCTCGTGACCTTTTCACCCCTCCTGATCATCATTTCAGGCACTAGTGAAGCCAATTCAGTGGTGTATTTCTGCATCGCGGGTCTCTCATTGCCTAATGGCCCTGCGGGTTATTCTTGCAAGGAACCGGCAAATGTCGTACCCGATGACTTCTTCTTCAGCTTGGCTACAAAAGGTAACACTTCCAACATCTTTGCTCTGCATTAACCCCAGCAGTTGCTCCTGAATTTTCTGGTGTCAATGGCCTCAGTATCTCAATAGTTCGAGTGGAAATTGATGTAGGTGGTGTGGTGCCATTTCACAGTCACCCTGATGCCACTGAGGTCATCATTGTGATACAAGGAACTGTTCGTGCCAGATTGGTGTGTTCGACAAGCAACCAAATTTACATTAAAATTCTCAATGTCGGAGAATCAATGGTCTTGCCGCGGGGTTTGCTGCATTTCCAAATCAACATTGGAATAACTCCTGCTCAATGTTTGCAAGCATCTGTGCATGTATTCCATAGCCAACACAAACAATAACAGTGATACGGGATCTTCCTTTCTTAATACGCTACTTACCTGCTAGAATCATGATGGTATGATATTTATAACATACATGTACTATCAAATGTTGAACTTTATAGCTCTCAGCTATGTCAGGCTTTGGGACCTGTTGAAGTACAACTGTCTAAGGTGAATGGGATTTAACATCGGGGGATAAACATGTGCCAACCAGTTCCAACGATGATAAATATTTAGGGGACCATATTCAACCACCGGATAACAGTCATCAAGATCCAGGTAGGGACAATCCAATATCCCGTTCACCTTCCATGGATCAACCTCAAACTATCTACGATAACTATTGTAGAGAAAGACCCTCTATCCTTTTCCACATCATTGGCATTAAATTGACACACTTCGTCCAAGTACGTAGCATCGGAAATGGCTAGAAGCTCTACACAATTGAAATTCAAATAATTAACCTACATTATTTAACCCTAAATTTAACCCTAACCTCGTGCTATTATCAAATACTAATGCATATGAATCTAATAGCCTTGCGTTTTGTAACAAACATTGATACCTCCCAAAGGCTCTAAGTGACACAAACCTTGTAGCGTCGAACAACGGAGCCTTGTTTTACTTGGCTAGTTGCATCTTTGCCTTCGTCTTTACACTTGGGCCAACCGAGTCTCTAGTCATTGTAATCTTCACTAGGAACGGAATTGCAGAGTGATAGGCGTGTTACGAGCGAGTAATTTGTAGAATATTTGAATAGGTAAATGTGGAGCTTTTGGCTTATTTATAGAGACCCAATTCTAATTTCGTTAAGTTTTTCAAGACACTGTTTCAGTTACTACAAAACGTAGTTATGATTTCAGAAATATGATAGAATGTTACAATTTCAGTTACGCAAAATATTAATGTGCCAGCTCTTGTCTCGAAACATGTGCCTAATTTGAAACTCTGTGAAACTTTATGTCAAATCCAAGCCAATATTCTTTCATCTGTAGAAAGAGTAAAGTATTGAAAAAGTGGCTGACAATATTCCCAACCTCGATATTGCAAAAAGGCCCCACTAATAATTACACTTCGTCGATACCTGTTCCGATTTCTAAATTTCGCAGTCCTCTATTTTATTTGGTTCTTAGACAATTAATTAAACATCTACTCTGAATTGGTTACATGTCTCAGAAGAACCAAGTTCTGATTTCTGAAACGTTGTTGTTTTCTACTTTGGCGACCGAGTTTACATATTCCAGATTTGGAAGTCTATTCGGAATATTATGTGAGGAAAGATTGGTTTAAACTATAATCAAACAGCCAAACTCTACAGGGTGAAAAATCAATAAAAAAATACTAGGTACTAGTTTTGAAAGATCGAAAAACTCTTAAATAACATCCATTCATAACATGAACCCTATGAATTCGAATTCAAGGTGTTTTACATAACAACACAAAATGCTAATGCCGACAATATACTATCCTTTATTTCAATTTTTAGGCAAACGAAGGTATAATGTTAGATCATCCTCAGATGATTCCATATCCTGTTCATTGCCGCTTGATGATGTCACATATCCATATGCAACCTTCTCTTCATCTTCACTTATATTTATCTCGATATGTTTCCTCCGATGGTACGCATCTTTTTCAGCCCTAAGATCCTCGATCCCTGTTTCAAGGGATTCCATTTAGTTAATAGAGCTTGAAAATGCTTTCTTTACAATCTGCATGAACCCTTTTCTAGGCCCCTGGAAATTCATGACAAGCAACAGAATTAAAGAAACTACATTCACACAACAAACCACACTTACTTTGTTTCAATATTTTCTACCGGTTCCAGTTGACGAAGAAACATCATACTCCACCCTCTTTCCACTTTTAACGGTTCTCTCCGCCATGACCTTCACCCTCAACTTGTTGGTTTCTAAATTCACTTTTAGTTGCTTCAGGTCTAGCCACTTCTTGTCATAAAATTTGCAAGTTAATTGACAGTCAACTTGCATGATTCCCTTCCCTTGGATCATCTTAGTGATCAAGAAACCGTAGGAGAAGTCGTTCTTCATTGTCTTGACGGCTTTGTTCATGTAGTAGTAAATGGTGAACCCCGTATTGAAAGATTTATTTTCCATTATTTAATAGAAAGTCATTAAACCTCCAATTGTAGGTTCACACTCATGCCTTCCACTAGGAAGCACATTCATACTCACAACTCAAAAAGCAATCTTTGAGTTGACTTTTTTTAAAACATTCATTGCACGACGTATCACCACCGCGCAAATCCCCACTCAAAATTCTAGATCTTTTTAACCCTCCAATGGCGGCCCTAAAACCTAACCCTCAACTCCATCTAAAAAATTGTTCTTCCACCATTATAATTTCCCTTCCCCATATCCAACAACCATTTTTGGTACAGCGGTTTGTGGTGAAAAAAGGACATTCACAATCACCAAGTAAATGAATATGATAATCTTTTCAGGTTCAGATCTAAATTATGCTTAATTTGGGTAAGTTTTGAATGCTCACTTTGTAATGTTTAGTGATTTGAGCAGCCTATGTTAGAGATTCAAATGTCGTTAATGTATTTTTCCATAGCATATCATTGTTACATTGTGCATAAAAATTTAGGTTTTAAACCCTAGCTCATTCTTGATGGGTTCATTGTTGTATGTATGATGTGGAATTGTTTGTGGGTAGATGGAATTCATTGTGCACAATTTGTATTTACAAAAAGAACCAAGGATGGATGTAGCTCCAACACAAGTAGTCAATAGGCTCAACAGAATTATGAGATTGACGATTGGTATGCGAGATGGGTTTTCGTTCCAACATTATTTTTACGCACCATCTCTTGCAACCAATTTATTTATGTTGACATAAAATTATAACTTTAAGAACCCCCTTCTTTTTTTGTCGTGTTTTAGGTTTGTTAGGAAGCATGTATTTCAAGATGATGGTAGCATGAGTCGGTCGCTCCAAGCAAGCTACAAAATTTGGGAACATGATAAATCTACACATTATGTTAGAGGATGATGATTTCCCCATTCACAATACAATATATGTCAATAGCATATGCTTTTAATCATTTTCAATATATTACTACTTGTTATGTAGTTAATTCCAATTAGTTTAGAGGTTTTACAAATTTTTGCCACAATATCTTCCAATAGATATTGGACATGATTTTATTTAGTTGTAATGCCCAAAGTGTGATTGAAATGATTGTTGTTCCAGACAAACATTTTGTTATTACTACGTCAATGTAGTCGAACTACGTCTCAAATTCTAAAAAATACAAAAAAAAATCGATCTATATTTGAATTTTGTAGCTATTATCAGATAAAAAATTAATAACCATTTTTCAAAAGAAAAAATTATGTTTCGAATTCGTATTTTACGGTATTTATTTTTTAAAATTGGATCAAATGTCAGAGCAGTTCCGGTGACATAGCACTTTCCAAAACAAACAACGGAACTTCCAGAGCTGGAACGTTGGACAACTTTTAAAAAAAAGGGTACCATGATGGGTTAAACCGTCGTGATTATCAATAAGCACGGCGGTTAGTCACTGCCGCGTATTTTGGTACCCAGAACAACAGTGGTGCCACGGAGGGCGGGTCATTATCGTCATCCTACGCCCACTATAACTGTTGTTAACAACCCTGTTCAATAGTGATTTTATATCTATAATCGAGAAATTAAAAAAACTAGGGTTACAAAATTGGGGGATCTCCACCAAATATCACGAAATAGAGCAAATCCTACAACCAATGGTGAAGAAATCAAAGAAAAATTGGAGTTTGATTCGACATAGTAATTGAAGAAAAAGAAGATGATGAAGAGGAAAGTGGGGAAACACGAAAAATGAAGAAATGAGAGAGAGAAAATGGTTTTAATCAACACATTTTTATAATTTCACTAATAGTCTTTCAAGTTATTTGCGTCTTTAAAAAAAGTTCATCCCAATTACAAATTATGTTATTTGCATAATGATTGTTAGTCAATCTAGTTAAAACAAGTCTTTGTGTAATGACCTTTAGTCGAAGACATTTTTTTTTAGAGTAAAGAGTTAAAATGACCCTGACTTTAGGTTGAAAGTGTCAATACAACCTTGCAATCTCAGAAAGTACCAATATAACCTTTGACTCGTTTGAATTTTCAGTCAATCTTTTGATGGCCTGAATTTTTTTTAAAAAAAAGATGATTTTGCCCTTATTTTTTAAAAAAATGAAAACCTATTTCCTTCATTTTTCTTTCTCCCCTCACCACATTTTCTTTCCCATGTTGGCTTCGTTTTCTTTCCGGCGGCCTGACCAAATCACCGTTTTCATTTTCTTTCTGGCAGGCCCATTGTCTTTCTGTTTTTTCCCCTGTTTCCAGTGTGGATTTTCCAGCGAGATGGCGGGTTGAGATCGGGAGGGGTGGCAGCGGATTTGGGATTTGGGGTGGTAGCGGGTTGGGATCTAGGAAGGAAGGATATTGGCGGGGCTAGGGCGGAGGAGGATATTGGCCGGGTTCGGCGTTGTTACTGGGTCAAGGGACTCGGAGTTCCATTTTAGCGGGCTCTAGGCACTGGAGCCGTCGTCGGAGTAGTCACCGCCGACACATTCTTCTTAGCCCTGTGCTCTTTGTATGGGTGTACTCCAAGGAGTTTAAGCCGGTTAAGAACTCCGAGAACTTGGCGAAGGATATAATTAAAATGCCCAAGGAGTTCAACTACAAAGAGCTTAATATATCCACAAAAGGATTCGACTCGACCCGAATAATCAGACATGGCGCATTCGGCACAATGTACAGAAGCATATTACCCGACAACAGCGACATAGTCGCCGTAAAAAAATGCAGCCACAACAGACAGGGGAAACCAGAGTTCTTCTCCAAACTATCAATAATAAGCACCCTCTGGCACGGGAATCTCGTCAGACTCCAAGGATGGTGCCACGAGAAGGGCGAGATTCTCTTTGCCTGCGATCTGATGCCTAATGGAAGCCTCGATAATGCCTTGTTCGAGTTGAGGATGGTGCTTCCATGGCCGCATAGGCGAAAGATTTTGTTAGGCGTCGCTTCCGCTTTAGCCTACTTACACCAAGAATGCGAAAACCAGGTGATTCACAGAGATATCAAGAGTAGCAACATTATGTTAGACAGAGGCAGGGCCGGCCCTAACATATTTAGGGCCTGAAGCAAATTTGAAAAAAAGGCCCCCAACATAATATTTAACATCCAAAATTTATGAAATGGGCCCTCACATAGGAGGGAAAATTTTTTTTGTTAAGAAAACAAATTTAAAAATATATTTTTTACTAATTTTTTCCTCTATATATAGTAAAAAAAATTTAAAAATTAGGCCCCTGTATAACCCCAAAATTTGGGGCCTGAAGCAAGTGCTTCATATGCTTCAAGGGTGAGGCCGGGCCTGGACAAAGCTTTGCAAATTTTTATGACATGTTTTATAAATGACAGTAAATGTTAGTTGTTTGTTTTGGTTGGTTGATTTTGACTATTAATACTCCCTCCGTCCAATATCAAACTTCACTTTTTAACTTTTTACACTTAACTTTAAAAAAATACAAAATCCTTAATATCTTTCATTAAAAATAATTGAAATTTGTAAAAATTTGATATTATGAAAATATAGATTATAACAAATTTAACAATTTATCACACAATAGTATTTATACTTTTATAATATTTACACAATAGTATTTATACTTCACTTTTTCAAAAAACATTGTTTAATTAATGATTATTGGTTGAATGTTTTTAAAAAATGGCAATATCACTACTACAAAGAAAAGTTAATGTATCACTTTGAAAGTATTGTTTTTATCTTAAAAATGTTAGTTGGATCTACTGCAATATTTTTACAAATATTACCTTAAGTAATGTTGCACTAGATATAACGTAACACTTTTTAAATTTTAAGTGATATTTTCAAAATTTTAAGTAGCAATTGATAAAATATTGCAATATTTTTATAAGTGATACAACTAGAAAAGTGTTATGAAAAATTTAATTTATAGTAATTTATATTTTACTTTGCTCACAGTGAGATGAAGGGCAAACATGCATTAATTATTTTTTAAAATAGGGGGAAACTTTTGCCACTTAAAGAGTGAGGGGTTCCTGGCAGGTGTGGCCTGTTTATAATGTTATGGACATATTACTATCTGTTTTTACTTATATAATATATTTGTTAAATTACATATCAAAATTAAAAATTTAAAAATGTATATTTTATATTTTATATTTTTATATTCAAATACACATTATTAATTGATTTAACTTTTAAAATAAAATATTTAAATTTTATAAAAAATTAAAACAAAATATTTGGGGCTTATCCATAAGTTTATAAATAGGAAAAAGAAATGAGATTGTTTCATTCAGCACGGTGCTGCCTAACACTTTGTGATGTCTTCTACTACCATTAGCCAAAATGAGCTCTCGGGGGAACCCAGTTCTTCTTCCTTACACCGTTTTCATATTTGGCGTAAACGCTTATCAATGTCCAGAGTATCCAGGTGGTTTTCCAGAATTAAGGAGTTACTCTTTTTTTGTTCCGCCGACGAGCCTGACAACCCCATCTTGAAAAATGAACATTTTTCAACAGCCTTTTCCCACCTTTCCTAATAGTTCCTCTTAATAAATTATACTATTTCATGTTGTGAGTGGCCGTAGTTTCCTATTTTCATGTACTCCCTCCGTCCCACTAAAAATTTCCTATTTTCCTTTTTGGTTCGTCCCACTAATAAATTCTTATTTCTAATATTTATGCATTTAGCCATAAATATGTGGTTATAACTCTTCTTTTTATTTGATTAATGTGTGCCCACTGTCATCACCCAATAAAAATATGTCACATAGATTTGTTTTAAAATTTGTGGGAAAAGAAATTCGGAACTTTAAATTGAAACGGAGGGAGTATAAATTATTCATGTGTTTTAAATATTTATTATCATTTTAATAATTTTGTTTAAAATTTCATTTTAAAATATAAATAATGATAGAACTTATAATTGAAAAATATATAAATTAGTTTGTATATTTAGAGGGTTGATTAGTGATTTAGAGACTTTAGACTCTTATTTTATGCAAGATAATGACATACAACTATCAAATTATATAAATTAGTTTATATGTTTAAAATGATTTTAAATTTTAAAAAAACTATTTAGACCTTTAATTTTTACAAGAAGATGATAGATCATACAACTAACAAATATAAAAATTAATTAATATTTTTTATTAATCACTTTATTGATTTTGTTTAGACATTGATATTTTACACGATAAAAATAATAAAGTTACAACTGTTTAGGAGATATTTTGTGTTATTTTGTGTATTTCTTGTACGCTAGATAGAATCATGTTTCATTTGTGAGTCTGTACATCATGCCTATATATTGTACCCTTGTACCATTAACAAAATCAACCATTTATATTTTAGATAGTATCAAAGCTAAAGGTCCTGAAACCCTAAATCTTTTCAAACCCTAAAAACTACCCCCACCGACCCACGCACCACCACCATCATCCTACTTGTTCTTCACGCACAGCCACAGCTGAATCACCACCACCGTCGTTGAAGACCTCTGCGCTGTTGTTGTCGCCTGCTTTTTGCCTCTGTAACGGATCTCTACATTCAATTCGATGTCGAGTACCTTGATGTCGCTACCAGCGATGACGCTCCAGAATTGCACCTCGGAGCCGATCCACCCGCCGCCCCTGTTTTGCTCACCGACGCTGGTGTTGCTATCCAGGGTCTCCCCGCCGGAGATCCACCGTTGCTCTAGGT
>JAULKJ010145865.1:0-14827 GCA_032355405.1 Rubia balearica | reverse complement strand
TAATTTGTCTCAAATTCCAAATGTTGCTCAAAAATTTCAAATTTCAGAAAATGTACGAAATGCTAGAAATTTTCCTCCCAATTTTTATATGAACTCCCCACATTCATACTTGAATTTTCAAACACAATACCAATCATCTCAAAATGCACACATGGACTATCCATTCCCAAATCATCATCCTCCAAGTGCATACTTCAATTCTCAAACTACGTACCCGACTTGTATTAGTCAAAAATTCCATTATCCACATATTGAGAATATCAACGAAGAATGAGCATTTTCACAACAAGGAGGGTGAGGTACATTTGGTCAACTTGGTAGTCATTCTGAAGGTCACGATATTCCGCATGGTATGCCACATTTTTTAAATTTTGGTTATTGTTGTCCCCATATTTATTTATATATTGTACCATATATAAAATAGTTCAATTCAAATAGTTTATGTAAATTAGTTTATTTGCATAAACAAATTTAAAAGTGTAAACACTGGCAAATTTAAAAATATGCTTATTATTATGATATACTTTGTATGTAAATTACAATGTGTAAGTAGCATATGTATGCGTGAACTAAAATATTTCAATTTAGTATGCGTAAATGTTAGTAAATCTAAAATAACATTTCCCTTTCTTTGGATATTGAAGTTGGTGAGGACAACGATGAAGTTTTAGAAGTGCATGGGAGTAAAGACACGAAGAAAAAAGCCTCTAAATTAGTGAGATAGACCGTAGAAGATGATAACACTCTAGTCGGCGCTTGGTTAACGCGTTCCACTGATGCTGTAATCGGTACTGGTCAGAACGGGGGGTGTTTTTTGGGCTAAAATGGTGGATGAGATGAATGAATACTGTATAGGATGCACAAGGACAACGAAGTCGTGCAAGGCAAGGTGGTAGAAAATTTCCCACGACATTTTCAAGTACGTGGGATATGAAAGCAAAGTCATACGCCAATTCAATCAACGCGACAGTGGCGCTAGTGAAGATGACGTTCAGGCTATGACGCAGGAGTTGTTCTCGGATGAAGGTAACCAACCATTCGCATTCTCTTATTGCTATAAAGTGTGCAATAGACACCCTAATTTTATGGCATAGTATGTCATGGGCGATGTATCCTCACCACGAGCGTCAATAACACCCTTAACAAGCAATGAATGTGGTACACCTCAAATATCCCCCGAGGGTCATCGGGGTTAAAACTGCTAAATTTAAGGCAAAAGAAAAATCAAAGGTCAAGGTAAGGACAGGGGAAAATATGAACTCTGGCGGATCACAACAATCAGAGGCGGTTGAGTTTTTTTGGAAAAAGCAACGACCTTCAAGAGAGGCTAATAATTCTTCAACAGCAAAAATTGGATTGGAGCATGAAAGAGCGGGAAATGAACTATAATAGAAGAAAAAAAACCGAGTGGAGTAGGAAAAAAACAGAAACCAACGAGAGCTTAATAATGATTACAAAGTTTTACAGGCTTTGCTGGCAAAGGATGTGTTGTCCCCAGAAGAGGAAGAGTTGAGATCCCGGCTACTGAAGTTAATTTATGGAATTTAAAGTCTTTAATTTGATTATATTGTAACGGTGGTCAGACTAGACCATACAATACATTTATGTCTTAGTAACAATTGGCCAGACTAGATCAATATCAATATCTATGTTTAAATTGTAACCATCGTTCGTTGTGAGATTTTATTAATTAAAATATTACGATGTACATTTCGTATTTAAATATTATTTTTAATTTGTTTATTTAAAATAATTAAATATTTTGTATTTAAAAATTTTGTATTTATTTAATTTTTTAAAGCTGTTTAAATATTGTTTTTTTAAAAGTACAAAATTAAATCTGGATGTTAGAAAAAAATATTAAACTAAAATACAATTAAAAACAAAGTGCATAACATTAATTTTAAAACAAGAATAAAATACTAAAATTAAAACGTAAAATTAGAAAAATGGACAAAAATTATAACATTAAGTGGAGTGGTTTCTAAGTGGTTTCAACCATTGTGGAGAAAAAAAAGGAGTGATTTAGTATTGGGTAGAATTGCTGAGGTGGAGGAGAGAGATTGATTATTTAATGAACTGAAACCACAAGAATGAGCTGAGAGTGGTTTTACCATTGTACATGGTCTTACATTTAGCACCTTTTATTATTATTATTATTATTATTATTATTATTATTATTATTATATACAGAGAAAAAGTGCATTTTTAATCGTATGTTTTATTCGAAAGTACAGATATAATATTATAAAATATGAAAGTGTAAATCTAATTCTAGATTTCGTTGAATGTCAACATGCAAATTGGCCAGAAATTGGTGAGATGACCATAATACCCTAGAGTTCAAAAATTCAAAAATAAATTGTGAAAAGATAGCAATAACCTTTCCTCTCCTCTTTCCCCGTCACTGTCCACTTAAAACTCACCATTCTCCTCTCCTCTTTCCACCTCACTCTCATCTCCCCTTTCCTGTGGTCATCTCCATATCCTCCCATCTCCCTCACCAAATCCCCTCATGCCCAAACCGGAGGTGAGTTGACCAAGATCTGGGCATTTTTCACCATCGATGCGCCGATGGTGGAGTAGTGGACATGGCTGATGGCGGTGCTTCCCAGGAGATCTGAGTCACCATAGATGTAGACCACCCCGCACTTTTCTTGCAACTTATCATCATCATCCTAGTTGAAGTCCACCACGGCGACGCTGTCGTGATGTTGAGGGGGAGCTTTGCATGCGGTGGTGGGATTCTAGAAGGCGGTGGAGCTAAGGTTTAGGGAGGAGGTGGTTCTGGGTGGTGAGTTTTAGGTGGGGGAGGTGGTGGATCCAGGCAAAACGAGGGTTTTGGAGGGAGTTGCATCTGATCACGTGGCGGTGGTGGTTCTGGTCCGACGATGAGTTGGTTCTGGTCCGGCGGCGGAGCAACGGCGGAGGTGTGTTTGAAGAAGAAGAAGTGTAGGGGTAGAGTGGTCTTTAATTTTTTAGTTTTCAACTGAGGGGTATTTATGTCTTTTCATGTTTGTTCAATGGTTGACTTTTTGGGTCAATGCCAGAATTGAGTGAAATGTTCATAACTGCACAATATTGCAAAAACTTATGGTTAGTTTTGAACTTTCAGATTTTACAGGGTTATATCTGCACTTTCTCAATTTAATAGATTTTTTTTGCACATTTCCCAATTATATATAAGAAAACTAATGAGTATTTATACCCCAGTTCTTGTGTTTTTGCACATATGTCTCCCAATTTTTTGAATGTGCACAGATGCTTCTAGGTTCACCTGAAAATTTGGTCAATTTTGTGCTTGGTCGGATTTATATTAAATGTCTTTTTTGGCTATAATAAATTAGTTTGAAAATTCTGAAATTGCAATTTTGACCTCTCTAAAACCTTAAAATTCTTATTTAAATTTTCCCCTCAGCTAACATAACTCTTCTCCGTTAGGCAAAATCCTTCCAAACTCAAAGTCCACCGTGAATCAGCGGCGCCTCCACTGCGAAGTCTCTATGAATCAGCGACGTCTCCACTACGGCTGGTAGATTGAGATATGGGGAGATAGATGGCGCGTCCACGGCTTCACGATGGGGAGATCAGAAGCAATGGTCCACGACTTCAATTTTGGTGGACTTTGTGGCATGTAAGAAGGAGTACCAGGCGGAGGAACCCAGAAGAGGGCTTCTCCAGGCACCGGCGCCGGAGACGGAACCAAACCTTGAGAAGGTGACTCTGAAGATCAGCCTCATTGGCAATGTGGTGAGATTCAACATCTTTATGGGGAATTAATTTTGATTCTCCTCATTCAAAATTTAAAAGTTTTTATTTGATTCTTGAAGTTCAATTCGAGACTTGCATTTTTCAAATTAATTTTAGTTTTACAGCCTTTTGCTTTGTTTAGATTGTGCATTTCCAAATTTAGGAGCTGTTAATTACCTTTTTTGATTGAAGTGGGTAATGCAGTTGAAAATATTTTTCTCTTTCTGATAGAAGATCTTATGTTTGAGGTAAGTGTATCCTTCATTGGATTGGTTAATGGTGGTCCAGTATAGATTGTTTATTTAATTTACGATAATCACTCTACATGGTCCTGCATTGAAGAACTTAGTTTTTGTGCGTATGAACTTCACATGTCTTCAAAAAAGGATCCAAGTTTAGGGTAGGTCTATAAGTATTTGGATCCAGATAAATATCTGTGTGGATGAATTTTTTCATTTTGAGTCTTCATAGTCCCTGGAAAAGGCGGAAGCCCAAGTTGGAGTCACCGCCAGATCGGAAAGCATTCAAGGGATAGCCCACCCGATGAGGCTAATAAGCAGCGAAGTAGTGCAATACACTAAGGTAGGTCGCAATAACAATACATCCACGCACGTATACATTCTCCACAAAGTTGTGACAAAGGTACGGTTCCACATGATAACTAGCTTGCATATGTACAAAATGATGCATTATCTAAAGAATCATGACCCTCCCCCCTAAAAAGGATATAGTCGTAAGAATCTCCTAGCCATGGAACTAGGAACGTTGATATTGACTTGGGGAAACCTGTCAAGGTCGCGCCCATAGCAACTAAGTAAATTAAGTATATGCGAACCGCTGAAATAGTACGAGATAGTTGGGTCCCCATAAGAAGGAGCAGCCCCGCAAAACATCTTAACAATGCTCGAAACCCGGTAGCACACCCCCTCGTACCCAAAACATCCTCACACTAAATATTATAAACAAAGGAAAATAAAAGACATTAGTGAGTACAATGAAGTTTACAGCGCGAATCTACTACAATAAAAGTTTTACGGTCACATGACCAATAAGAAATTCATATTTCTTAATTCCATACAAAGTTAAAGATTACAACAAAAAAATGACTTCCTAATATAAGAAACTTTCCTAAGAAGATTAAATATGATCAATCACGAACATACTACACAGGTAAATAGTTAACTAAGTCCCTAGTTGTAAGTTGATCAGGCTATTAAGGCCCCAAGGCCATCTCCAATAGTACACCAAATTTGGTGTGGGTTGTGAGTAATGGTCATTTTATAGTGCATCACTATATTTTTTGCATCTCCAACAACCATATGAATTACATTACATTTGGTGGACATGAATAGTAAAATACTTGTTTAACTATACATTGCACTAAATATAGGATATTAGTATTTTACTCCACCATTTGAATTTTTTGTATGTTTTTTTTATTTACTTTCATTAGTTTTAATTAGTTATTAATTTTACATCTATATTATTTTTAGTTTCTTGATATCAATGTAAATAATTTTTATAAGCATTATAAATTAGATTAAAAATCTTAATAATTTAATTTTTAATTTTTAAAATTTAATTTTAATTTAATTTTAAATAAAACCCACCGAAGGGAGGGAGATTTTTAATTTAAAGGCTCCCCAAACCACAAAAGCATATTACAAATATTAAAAAAAAGAGTAATAATTTACAAGGATAAATGATATATGTCCACTCTTAAATAGAGTATTTAAGGATATAAATCATATCATTATTAGAGTATGAAAAATTGTGAAGAGTTGATACATGCAAAAAGATGGTCTCAGTATGATGAGTATGAACAAAAATGGCATTTGAGATGCAAAAGTGGCCTTTAAGAGCTGCAATTTTGGATGGCATAATAGATGTTCTTCCATACTAGTGGGGAAGGGGCCATTAAAGGCGATTATATCGGATCAGAAAAGGCATGGTCGCGCCTTTAATCATCGCTAATCAAAGGCGGTTCCGATAACCGCCTTTAGAAAGAGCAATTAAAGGTAGTTATGAACCGCCTTTAAAAGGCCGGTGGAACCGCCTTCAACATGTTCCGAACTTGGAACCCAGGCAGTTCCCATCGGCCCTTGGGTACGATTCGAACTTGGAACACTCATTAAAGGCGGTTCATAACTGCCTTTGAAATGCGGGAGGAACCGCTTAACATAGTTTCTAAACTCGAAAATGAGGTAGCTCCATGGGGCCTGGAGTAATGTTCCAAACTCGGAAACGTTATTGGGTTCCACACTTGGAATCTAATTTGGAGATGAATTTCAATCCTATGGGGTGGGGACTTCCCCTGTCGGCCCTCCTATATTGGTCCTTTTCTATAATTTTTTGCGTTCAATTTTTTTTTAGAATATCAGTTCCTATTTCAGAAGGAAAATCGGCTCGGACAACAATAAAGAGCCAAATTGGCTTGCGATTTTGGAGCCCTGCACAGCTTTAGTGGTAAAAATACTATATTTATTCATATTCCTGGCTCAAAATAGGCCTCATTCCTCAGTCACAATTGTGACACGATACATGAAAATATTTAACAAGCTAACAAAAAATCGATGGAAAATGCTAACTAAGCAATGTTCTATAGATAAGAATAGAAATCAATACAATTCTATTCCGAACTCTCACATCACACTAATATATCTAAATTGTATTACTAAACCAAATTAGGTTTTCCATTAGTTGTTGAATGGTTGAGAATAAGATGCCTTGCCCAAAAATTCCTTGCGTTATTGATTTCTTCTTTTGAACAGGGCCTCGTTGCCTTCGGAATAACCTGTGAGTTTCAAGATAGTAGCAAATATTATGTTGACATTGAGACACTACTAATGTTTAGTAGAAGTAAATGTATAATTAGCTTGTCAATTACAAGTACATCTAACTTTACGCCTTCTATGCACTCTATTGTGCACAACATTACGTTATAGTCCACTCCCATATTTGCGCTTGTTTCTTGTACTGATTTAAAACAACATAAAAAATTTAATGTATAGAAACAAATAAATCCCATTCGAAAAAAAGAAGCAATTGTACCATATTATACCCTGATTTCGACCACTTCAAATTTGATTGCATCACCTTCGCTGGTGTTCTTCATAGCAGACTCCAAAATCTTAACCAGTGCTTTCGATGGTTGGAAGTGCGAGGGATCCATCCAATACACCTGTTTCTTTGCTGGAACAATCATGATCAATCGCCAATGGTCTCTAAACAAAAAAAAATCAAATTAATGTTTATAAAATAGTGTAAATGATATTTGTATACGTAATGACGATCGTAACTATAAGCTTTCAATGTAGGGCACAATGAATAATTTATTATCCTTCCTCCTAAGGTTTTTGCGAATGTAGTCAATTCTTTCTTTCTTTGTACAACCATTTCTTGAGTTATCACCGGGGACATGTTTCCGACCCATCGATTCTTTTGATTATACATAAAGTACATGTACCTTGAAATTAAGATTTTTTCACATTAGTTGCAACCAATTGAAAGTAATAAATAGTAAACGTGAACTAAATGAATATATATTACTCACAAGATGTATATGGATATTAGTGTTTGATTAAATTGCTCACATTTCCATAGGTCCTGGAATTCACTCCATAGCGCGATGAGATCTCGTTTCCCACCAAATACGCAATCGTTTCCCAAAAATGCATAAGTTGAATTGCTTTCATATGGCTGAAACCAATTGTATAACACTCGTACAAAAGTGAGGTGATTCTTTCAGGAGTTGTGCTCTTGGAACCAGTTGTCTATTCTTGTCCGATGTTGTTTATACCGGTTTAGGTGTTTTATGAACTGGTTTTGGTGTAGTTTGGACCGCTTTGGGTGTTACTGGCTGTGTGACTTTCAAATGCAATCCTTTATAGGATCGACATAAATTAGTCAACGCGGCCTTAAAAATATATTCCATGAGCCAGACAAACATTTTTGTATTCTTCGTCAGGAATTGGCAACGGGGAACCCTTCACTAACACCTTTTTGAGAGAAACTCTCGACAAACCTTCTACAATTGGTACCGTGTGATCTGAGTGCCTGTTCGTGCAACCGGTGTTTCTCTAGCCTCTACTTCCCTATTGAACCATTTTTTTGCCAATCACCATGGATGGTTCTCCGGAAGAAACCTACGATGACCTTGATGTACAGTTTTACAACCATGTTTCAATTGGTGGTAATTAGTCTCCTTCTCACACATGGGGCAATAAAAGTGGCCTTCACTGAGTATCCAGACAAATTACCATATGCGAGAAAATCATTAATGGTGCAAAAAAACATTGCTTTCAATGTAAATTAATCTTCAACACTGCCGTCATATGTTCGAGAACCCTCCTTAAATAGAGTCAACAAATCCTAAACAAGAGGATTAATATACAAATCTGTGTCATTACCCGATTTCTTAGGACCGGAAATCATCACAGATAACAACACATATTTACGTTTCATTGTCAACCATGACGGAAAATTGTAGATAACTAATATAACAGGCCATGACCTATGCGTACTACTTATATTATTAAATGGATTCTTTCCATTGTTACATAGGCCCAACCTCAAATGTCGGGGTTCTTTTCCAACTTTTGGGTAAAGAGCATCAATTTTTCTCTATTGCTCACCATTTGACGTATGTCTAATCACTTCATCCACCGGTCGATCCCTCTCCCCGTGCCAGCGTAATAATTTTACATCTTTCTTACACGTTAATAATTTATGCAATCGGGTAATGATAAGGAGATACCACATCACTTTTCCTAGTGTTTTTTTCTTTGTTTCAGCTAATACTTTAGCACCCACTGTAATTACACCCCTCTTCAATTTGTAGCGAGACTCACCAGATACCCGACATGTTTCTCAATTTTCATCATCTTTCCCCTGGTACAACATACAATCATTCGGGCAAGCAAGTATTTTTTTTCCAATTCCAATCCCATCGGGCAGGGAACTTTTTTTGCGGCATATAACCTATCCGGTATCATGTTACCTTCAAGGAGAAATTCCCTAAGCAATTCTAGAGTTTCAGCCATCGACTTATCGGTCCACCCAAATTTGGTCTTCAAATTCATTATCCTAAAAGTCGCACTAAGTACCGAATATTTTGAACCATTGTACAATGGCGTCTCTTTGTCATCAAGTAAATCTTGTAATGCCTCGGGTTTACCGTTGAACTCTCCTGCAATATCCTCCACCATTTCGTCAAATTCTACATTCCCGTCTAATTCATCTCCTACATTCGTTTTTCTCAAATCAATCGTCCGAGCCATTTCTCCAACTTCCCCAAGCTATACCCAACGAGTGTAGGAAGTTTGAAACCCCCCTTATTATGAGATATTCCCGTTATTTCTTCCTCCCTAAATACACATCGTTCTAATAAATATTTTTCCTGAGTCGCGATAAGATTCAGGAAGTTTTTTGAATTTTACAACTCTCGGGACCATTCTGTTGTGAGTCGTGATTATTTTCTTGTGAGTCGCGACAGAAAGTTAACTTTTGACCTTCCTTTGACTTTGTTGTTGCGGGTCGCGACAAGCGCCCAGGTTCAAAGTTAAAAATGGGCAAAATCATTTTCTTTCCATAACCTTTCCTCTTCTCAGCCAATCTCCTCCCAAACACCACGGTATCTCCACCATTTGTCCACCAATCCGACAATAAATCATCTCCTATACACCGGAACCCATCCCATCTCAATCCCCACATCATCTCCACACCACAAACACATCTAAATCCTCCAAAAATTTGAGAATCGGAAAACCCTAGAATTTGGAGATTTTTCAAAACTCATTGCTTGAATCTTGGATTTTCTATGGGCTTACAAATTTCACTCTCCCCTATTGACATTTTTCCATACACTTGAATTGTCTTGGGTAGTTTTTCTTTGTGAATTTGTGAAATTTATGAATCTTGTGTGATATATTTGTGTTGATTGTGTGGATTTATATTGCTAGGATTGTGAATATAGCTTGAAATTTGTTTGGGATTTATTTATATTGCTTATCCTAATTTAGATTTGGCCAATTGTGTAGTTTTAACTTAAAATGATGTTAATGGCTATGATTATATTCTTAGGAAAATGCATAAGTGTTCTTGGCTACATTGTGATCTCATTTTGATAGTACATTTACAATACATGGCCAGGCATGGTGAGATAGGACATAAGTATGATTGATGGGATTATCTAGCATTGAACTATGATTGTATTGTACATGTGTTGACATATAAGCATTATTGCTTCTTTATTGTTGCCTTTTGTTGATTATAGTGTGCCGACTACATTATTGTGACTGTGATGAATAAATTCTATAATGATATCCGGATATTTGTCAACACATGTTAGATATTTTCATGTGATAATTTCATAGTGGTGATTGCATTATGGATTATGATGTTCGTTGAGAATACTAGGGTTTATTAACATTTAATGCTAAACCTATTATTATGAATTCATATGTACTTGTGTGTTTGACATTATTTTCTGTGAGATAGTTATTGATTATATTGCACCAAAGAGACAACGAGTCATGAGAGGGGAGAGTTCTTCTACATCACTTCCACCTCTCACTCTGATTCTGGAGCCAACTCTGGACAGGTACATGGGATTGCGATGTATCACCGGTGACTATGCAGGAGATGGGACCGATTGGCCAAGCCTCCCAGAAAGATTCAAGAGATGAACTTCATTGATAAAGGGGCTTTAGAGGCTTTAGGATTGAGGGAGCCAATCAATTACCTCCTCACCAAAGGAGACCTTAGGGGCTTTATGAGTAGGAGTGCACCTACCTATCGGAGGTATACTCTTGAGTTCCTCACTACGGTGAAGGTGTGTACCACGAGGAGAGATGAGCAGGGGAGGGAGCATACTTCTAAAATGTATATCCGATTCCATATTAATGACATATATTATGAGATGACCTCCCCGCAGATCGAGGCAGCCTTTGGTTGGAACACTGCGCACATTAGAGAGCTGTTTGATCCGAAGATCCTGCTCGCACTGAAGACGATGATACAGTATCCAGGCTAGTCATCACTATGAGAGTCGGGATATTCGGGATAAGAAAAACATCATCCACCATGTTCTTTGGTTTGTGCATGACTTCTTGGTAGGTACCCTTTCTGTCATGCGGAAGTGACACATGTGTCGAATGATGATGTTCGGCACCTATGGAACTTTACTAGTGTGGGAAAAAGGCTATGGATTTTGAACTGACTTCTGGGTGGATAGGGTTGTCTAGATGAAGAGGAAGATCAGAGGCGCTAACATCTCGATGGGAGGCATGATCACCCTCCAAGAGTGGCACCTACAGATCACTGCTCTTACAGGACTTCAACGTATTGGTAAGGATGATTCGTCCCAGATCACTCTGACTAGGATGAAAGAGTAACATCTCATAGAGACCACGACTAAGCAAGGAGTTTACTACTGGTTGTATGGGAAGACAGGGGTCTCATTCATGAGATTTCCTCAGCTCCAACGGATGATGCTGGAGCTAGACACACCTGTGAAGGACTTAACCATAGAGCCGGATAAGGCATGACGGGCTAGATATGAGCAGGAGCTCTAGGGGCTACCTCTAGGGATGATCATGGGTCGGGTCTGGGTTGGGTCTAATAACACCCAGACCCGACCTGACCCGGACCCGTAGGGTCTAAAAATCTTAGACCCAGACATATACCTAACAGGTCTAAACGGGTCTTGGGCCCAAAATGGGTCCAACTTTTTTTTAAAAAAATCTCCACTAAATAAAATATGTATTATCTTAAATACAAATAATTCATGTCCAATATGGATTTGAATTAATTATTCAAGAAAAAAATATACAATACACATTACTTGTTTGATTAAAAAAAATACAAAGCGAATATGAAAGTAATTTAGAAATTAGGATAAATAATATGTATATTTAGGGTAATATTGATCTACGGGTCCGGTTGGGGTAGGGTCTGGATCATAATATTTTAGACCAAACCCAGACCCATTTTTCAAAATCTAGACCCATACTCGGACTTAAATCGATGGGTCTAAATTTTTTAGACCCATACCCAACCCAATGGGTCTGAGTTGGATTCTAGACCTATGATCATCCCTAACTACCTTTGTTACCCATTTCGACTGCGGAGAGTGCTCCTCCATTTCCCCAGCTGACTGATGCACCATATTCTCCTCCACAGCCAGATGATGAGCATGTGCATGACGATGCACATGATGAGTATTCTCCGCCTCCACCAGATTTCTACAACTGACTGATGCAGATAGTTGAGGCCGGTTTTAGCCACTAGAATGAGATGATTATGAAGAACAACGCTTTGTTTCCCAGAGCCTTATGGACATGGATGGGGAGATTGATCATCTCTCATTCCACATATATCCGATGCAGGCGCACATGGACGACACCCTGGGCCCTGATCCCAAGGTAGAGAGACGTGGAGTAGCGTCAGAGGAATGCAAATTTGGTAGCCCAAGACTAGCAGCGCTATAACAGAGTTCCCCATGGTGGTGGCTGTCCTTCCTATTCTTGATTGTGAGTGAGTTTACTTCCCACTTTGATTTTCATTATTTTTTGCTTTTATGTTTTACATTGAGGGCAATGTAATGTTTTAAATGTGGGGAGAGGTTGAATGATTTATATTCATGTAATCTTTGATGAGTTTTGCTACTTTGAGTGGGAAAATGGAAAATGAAAAAAAAGGGTAGAAAATGAAAAATGAAAAATTAATCCCCTCAAAGTTGAAAACTCGAGAGGGCAATTTAGGCAACATTGGGTTCTGGATAGATCAGAAACCCGAAAGGGTGGCCTAAGTAAAATGAGAAGATAAATGTGGGTGAGATGTGAGCCAAAGAAACATGATGTGTGGTTAGGATGAAAACCCGAAAGGGCTCTAAGGTAAAATGAGAGAAAAGAAAAGAAAAAGAAAATTTGTTACGAATCTACTCATTTTTCAGCATTGGAATCATAAGGTTGCGATTGACATATGAATGAATTGGGTAGCCTAACATCATAGGATTTATTGGGATTGGGGGACTTAGTGGGAAAACGAAGTAGAGTTATGAAATATTGAATCTTTGTGCACTTCGTTTTAAGTTGATATATTGGTATGAAGTGAAGCATGTGCTTTAACCTTTGATATGGTTTTGGACTTCATTTTGTGCCATTGGATTTTGGGATTATCAATTCGGGATTTGGACATGGTTTATGGGTATTCGTAAATTGATTGGTGGTAGGTTTGGGTAGAATTAGGAATTGGGGTTGTGGTACATAAAAAAAATTCATTTGATCTTTGATTTTTGGATTTTGATAATGATAATTTTTGAGAGGCATTGATTGGGGCCGTTAATTCTAACTCCTCTCGCCATTGATTTCGTAGGTGCAAAACTGCAAACCGCTGGTTTCGAAAGGTACATTTTAAAATACGAGCTACTTAAACCCTCTCTGTTTTTTTTTTGGAAATTATGCAACTTTTATTGCCAAAATTTCATATTTACATCATCTCTGCTCCCTCTACGACTCTTCTACCATAAACTTTACACATTTTTTCCTCAACTTAGTTTTCATTCAAACTCTATAAACAATACAATCAATAATCATTTTCTTCAAATCAATACCTTGCTGCTCTTTGTCAAAACTTGCTTAATTCTTCAACTGCTATAGTGTGTATATGGTTTCAGCTATACTCCATCCGCCCCTTTTTAGTGTCTTACATCACTGTTCATCAATAAAGTTAATATTATTTGTATTGTAAAAATGTATAACTTTATAAATGTGAAAAATATCACATGAGATAATGCTACATTCATCGTAACACATATTTTTAGTATATTTAATTTTCATAATTTATTTTTAAACATAATTTAAGCTATTAAAATCATAAAATCATCATTGAATAGTGACAAAAGAGGAAGTAAGACAGTTTTAGAGGGACGGAGGGAGTATCCAATTCCAATTCAATTTGATCCATTTCACAGATTCAGACTGATACATGAACACACCTACTCTTGGTACACGATCAATTTCTTTATGATGATAAAAAAGTGTTCCGATAATTTTTTAAATATATTTATAATTAATAATGTAAAATAATCTCATTCAATTTAATTAATGAAGTTTAATTATTTAGTTTTACAAATAAAAGTTGTATAATAGCCTTGTCACTTGACTCACACTCAATGGCGGAAACAGGGTCAGCCGGTGCGGCCACCCCAACCTCTGGTGACTAGGAGTAATTTACTGTTCCACCCCAGCCCCGCCTAGCCCAACCCCGCTCAACCCCTACCAGCCAGCACCGCCCCTCATCAAATTTCTTTCTAGTTCCGCCACTGCTCACACTACCACTCAACTGACGAAGCACATACCGTAAACATGAAATTTAAACACCATTCAACCATTTCGTTTCAAAGATATTTAGCACTAATATGTTCTATACAACCATTTTAGTTGCCACAGGATTGAGATGATATAATTGATCGATTCTAAAATATTAGACACATGTATACATTTATAAATTTGTAATGATATACAAATTTTAGTGATTTTAATTGTATTTTTAATTTATATTTTTCTAAAAATTCACTTTTATCATATTGCATATTAGAGTGCATTACGATTCTTAATTATTGGATCCACTTTCATGTATGATATATCCACTTCGAAGATTATTTATAGATTATAAAAACGGAAATGATCAAATACCTAATTCTTCACATAGTGATGTATATTTTCGACTGACTAACCGTTAGAATAGCCCATTTTGTAATTGAAGTAACTAATGAGGTAATTTTCCGTTTGTTTTTATTTTTCTCAATGAGGTTTTCGTAACTTTTAAAAACTTCCAAAATGCACCGTAATGCATTAATAGTTATAATTCAATCCAAAAAGTTAATGGGTCTAACATGATAATATCTCCCAATTCTTTGAATACCATACAAAACACAAATGACACTTTCCTTTTTTGGTTGTTTTTGTGAATTTGACACACTTTCCTTTTATGGCAAGATTCTTTCAATTTCATCCACTCATTCTACTTTTCCCTTTCTAAATTCAATTTCATCCACACATTTCATTCACCTAAA
>JAULKJ010145762.1:0-14831 GCA_032355405.1 Rubia balearica | reverse complement strand
TTCACAACAAGTAGTGAAAGTGGTTAAATAGATTATATGTCAATGATGGATAGAAAGCTTGGAAGTATAAGTCAATTTCCCCCGAGACTTCGTAATACGATCTTAATCTCGTTTTAGTTCTTGTATGCTTTAATTGTTAACTTGTCCTTGATTTGTTAACTTAGAAAACCAAACCCAAAACCCCCCTATTTATGAGCTTATATATATGTGTATCTATATATCTAGCATAATATTCTCTGTCTTATGAGCAAGCACTTGGACATACCCCTGTGTCTGTAGACGACCCCGACTTGCCACTAGCTACTTAGTTGTAGTTAGCACGCATTTAGGGCTATAAATTACATCTTTGAGAGATACGGCGACGACCTCCCAGGCATCCATTCTCTGCTCATTAGGCTTCATTATTTTTCATCCGAAACTATAAATTTGTGGATTGAGTTGAAGTGGATGTTTCTCACCAAGTACTTTCCGGCCTCAAAGTTTGCCAACTTGAAAAAGGAAATTAGCATTAACCTCCAATAGCATAAAGAGTCATTTTACGACTATTGGAAGGGGTTCAAGAAGATCCTTTCCAGTTGCCCATACCACGGCTACCTGAAAGTAGGCTTGGTGTATTACTTCTATAATTGTCTTATTGATGAGGAGCAAAGGCTATTGAGGGAATCTTATGGTGGATTTATTGGAAAGAAGTGTTTGGGAGAAGCTATGATGGGGATTTATGAAGAGTTAGCCGAAGAATCGAGAACTTTTAGCTTAACGTCTGATCTTAGAAAGAAAAGCTTGAACAACAAAAGTGCTCCCTCAAACAATGGAAAGTTTGAGGGCCAAATGTTGAGAAAGCTGAGATGTTACAAGAGAAGATCGAATTGAGCATAAAAAAATCTGGAGACTCAAGTGAGTCAAATGGCACCCACATTGAAGCGAATGGAATGTAGGGATTCGGGAAATCTTCCTTCTCAACCAAAACATAATCCTAAAAAATGTGAGTGTCATCTCATTAAGGATTGTTAAAGGGGTTCAGAAACCACAAGGTAAAGGTGTTTTTGGGTGGGATATTGAAAAATAGGAGTTCTTGAGAAAGAGGTTGAGGAGTTAGCCAAGGAGAATGTGAGCGAGGAGATGGAAGTCGAGGAGAAAACAAGAGTGCAATGATCAGGATCAATAAAGACATCTATGAAGTCTTCGTAGATGCGATGTAAACATTCCACTCTTAAATGCTATAAATCAAATTCCTAGGTATGCTAAATTTCTCAATGAATTGTGTGCCATCAATAGGAAACAAAAATGAATGCCAAGTATAAGAATGGAAATAGTGAGCATGTTTCCACCATGTTTAATGATGAATTTTCCTCCTACATGTGATGATCTGGAATGTTTACAATCCATTGTGTGATAGGAGGAAAACTTGTTGATTCTAGATTTAGGTGCTTCAATTAACGTGATCCCATATTTTTTAAATGAGAGTCTAAATCTAGGTACTTTGCACAAAATCGGGGTTGTTATCAAACTAGCTGATCACTCTAGCACATACCCAAAAGGTATAGTATCAAACTAGCTGATCACTCTAGCACATACCCAAAAGGTATAGTGAAAGACATGTTGGTGAAAGTGGACTCCTTTACCTCCTTGATACGGAGAATGATACCCATGCTAGACCTATTTTACTAGGTAGGCCATTTTTAAGGACTTTAAAGGCAATAATCGATGGGTATAATGGAACTCTAACTATGGAGTTTAATGGGAGAAAGGTAGAATTTGACACTAATGCTTTTATTGATCATCCTAGTAGATACCACTCTTTCTATACTATTGGTGTTGTTAATATTATAGAGCAAGATGTGTTTGAACCAAATGGTAGTAGCTCCTTGAAATTTACCCTAGATGATTATTTACATTATGCTTTTATTGAGTATGTTGTGAGTACTAACTTGAAGGGAAAAAACAATGATGATAACTTTCTTGGGAAAGTAACATTCAACACCCTTAGTGTCTCTACGAGTAGAGGTGTTCATCCGGTCGGTTTGTCAGTTAGGTGGTTAGTCGGTTTCGATTTCTACCGGTTTATAAAATTTTATAAGGAACCGTATAACCAACAGATAATGTTGTCAATTTTACCGGTTCGATTAGTATCGGTTTCGGTTGATGTGTCGGTTATTGCCGGTTATCATATACTAGTATATCATTAATTAAAAATCAAAAATATAAATCAATATTAATATTGATTAGTAGTTAGAGTCGTAAAACATAGAATATAAGGTAATTTTTTAAAAAAATTGAATAATTGTATTGCATAAGATTTGAATAATTTTTTGAATTAATATTAAAATTGTATCCCATCGATAATTATTAGTGTTGGGCACAATTATAGGGTACATCGACTTTTGTTTGCATAATTATTTTCTTTGAGAATAATTATTATTTAAAGATATATGGGTTAATTATATAGAGCGTAAAGAATAGTTACTTTGGGTTAGTAATTTAAAATTTTCTTAGTGGGTTTGTTACCAATGCCCAAAGTTTAATGAATTAATTTTTGGGGTTGAAATTAATTATGATGCTATAAAATCTCTTCCCGGTTAGACTGATTACAAAATAATAAAACCAATAAAGAAACCGATAATCGACATAACCGAATAACCATAACCGATGTTAACCGATTAACCGGTAAATTGAATTAAATACTGGTTCAATTTTGTCCGGTTATCGGTTATTGGTTTTCTAGGTTTTTTAACACCCCTATCCATGGGGGAGCCAACAAAAGTGGGATTTTCTCCTCATATGGATACTTTAGTGGTAGAGTGCAAACCACAACCGAAAGTGCTCAAATATTCACCACTTAGAGAAGGAGAGAAACTTCGATTTCTTATTCAATCGAAATCACTGCGGAGTAAAGAGGTGAATTGTTGGCATGTTGCGGAAGTATGAAGCAGCCCTAGGTTACGTACACCGAGCTTTGTTAGGTGATGATGTGGACCCCAAAATTTTTATCCTGAATTAGGGAAAATAGATCAATCTCCTCTGTTCATTTTGTTAATGAGAACCATGAATAAAGTAAGTCGTACTACCGACGTTAAATAAACTTGGTTTTGATCATCCGAGTAATCATTCCTATTCCATTTATGAAATTGTGTATTTATCTTTATTAGAAATAAATTTTCATTCTTTAGATATTATGATTTAATTGCTTTTGTTATTTCGTCTTGAAATTTGTTATATTTTTCTTTCTTTTATTTTGGAGCAATAATATGCTTGGTGTGCATAGTTTTTTTTGTAGGAAGCACTTAGTTTTGGAGAAAATGAGCAAGGAGGAAAAGTGAGCAAACGGGATAGGACAAGTCCAACTCATTTACCGTGTCGACGTGCATGGTCCGTGAAGCTAGTTTTACACTTGTATTTTGTACCTCACCTTTGATTGGTATGATGATTGTTTATTATATCTTAGGCTTTGGGATGTGAGAGTGTGAGAAATTATTATGTCTTGGGGCTAGGGTAGCTAGGAATAAAATGTTGGGTGTTTTGGGAAAACCTTTGCATGCTAGTTTATGCTTAGTTCATTGCTTGTTCTTGTTTACTTGAGGGAGAGTAAAGGTTTAAGTGTTGGGAATTTGATGAGTTGTAAAATCCATGTATTTTCTGAAACATTTAACATCGTGTTTATTACATTTATTTTGGAAAATTGCAAGATTTAGGTAGGTTTACATCATAAGGTGTTTAGATAACCGTTTTTGGTTATCGTATCTAAATCCTTCTTTTTGTAACCTATTTTGGGCCAGATGGATCTTTTGTCCTTACGATAGTCTAGATTCCTTTTCGTGAGCTTAGTTTGTAGATTACTCTCAAGCACTTCAGAGTATTTTTGTGAAGGTTATAAGCAAGGATGGTAGAAGATAGAAACCACGAGTAAAAATATGGAAGAAGATTTAAGGGTCGAAGAAGGAAGACAAAGAAGCGGATGAATTGTGATGTGAAAGTTTGAATCAAGTTCCGGGAATGATCAGAGAAAATCTAGCCTCTGAGAATGGTGTCATTGGATTCGAATTCTCGAACACTGTTAAATCGACAACAGGAATTTCCATTCGGATCAGCAGTTCACCCGTAGCAACGTAAAATAGTTGAAGTAAAGAGCAACTGACTGGACGCGCGACCTATGCACCTAGGCGGGCACCCGTGCTCCCAAAAAAGGAGAAATTTAGCCTTCAGATAGAAAATGCATGGCCCGTACGATGAAGTGCTCCACTACGCACATCAGCTACTTTTTTAAAAAAAACTTTTCTTGACCAAATTAGACTATAAAAAGCCTCTATCTTTTCCTTATTTGATATCCATCTTCTCTTGGCCGAAAATCCTTCTCTCCAAACCCTAGGTTCCTTTTTCTTTTCTTCCTTTATTTATGCATGAATTCGTCCATGGATATTAGTATAAACTCTAGTAGTTAAGTTATCACTTGGGAGAGATTAATTGAATCTGCCAAACCCATGTAGTGAGAAACACCATTTCTCTCTTTTATGAGCATGCACCACTTAGCATTTATTGTGATATAAATGATGTTGTTTACTTCATTTATGTGATGGGTTGTTTGAGAATATGAAATGCTTGTATGATTTAATGCTAGGGTGTTATGTGTACAATTTCTTCTCAATTTTGGCATGAAATCCAAGAACATGGAATTAGAACCCATTGTTGCGAAAACTATGTTAATATTGATATATGAGTATGTTAATGTGGTTTGTTATCATATTCATCCTAAGCTAGTAGTACTGAAAGGTAGAATCTTGAATGTCAATCTTTCTAGGTTAAATCTTATAAATTATTTCTTTGGTTAAATGGCTAGATATTTGGTATAATGCTTGTAGTTGTTATCAAATCTATTGGTTAATTGTGTAAGACACCATTGCTGAAATAACTTTAGGTGTTTGTTGTCCAAAGTTATCATTGGTGAGGTTTGATAGTCATTGATCGCTTTTGTAAATTACTCTTAAGAACGGAATATTTATTTTCAAAATGGAAGTTGTGACATTCACAACAGGTAATCAATGTGATTTAATGAGTTTTTGTTTCTAGGATCTATAAGAGATTTGGAAGAAGAAATCAATTGTACTCAATACTTTGTCAATTGTGATTTTATCATCTTTTATAATTTGTTGTATGATTAGCCTAATTATCGTCCTAAGCTAGTTTTATTTTTACTTTCATAACATAGAAAAACCAAGCCAAAGCCCCCTTCTTTAATTGCTTTTTTTTATATTAGACACATACACATACATATATATATATATATGTATATGCGTGTGTGCAAATACATACATACACATATATGTGAATATATATATATATATATTGTATATATACACACATATATATACACATATACACACATATATATGCACACACACATATATATACACATACACACACAAAGGGCTGGGTTCAGGTGAGAACACTCATTTATGTGAGAACATCATATTATGTGAGAACAAATCTAAACTGTTCATTGTTTAAATTGATCAAATCTGGTCATAAAACTATAAATCGGGTCATATCATCAAATATGGATTCCTTCACAAGTTAAGCAACGATTCTTGCTTTTCCACCTTTATGCTCCAGTGCTCCCTCACTCACCTAATCCCCTCATTTCTGCCCACCACTGATTTCATCAGGTTCAGAAAAGTACACACGTTTGAATATACCAAATATTTCATCATTTTCATAGTGGTTTATGGCCAAACTAAAACTATAGTCGCCAATTACATAGAGCAATTTCTTTTGCAAGAAATTCAGTGCGCGATATGCATTTCTACAGTGCGTGGCTGCCGTCACTGGTGGCACTGGCGGAAGAGGAGGAGAAAGAGAAAGATCCGCTTGCGACAGTGTTGAAGGCGGCGTACAACATAGATGATCATGAATCTGTCTTCGCTACTCTCAAATGAGTGTTCGTAATCGACCTGTAGGTTTTAATTTTGATTTCATTTATTTATAGTGTTTTTCGCTAGATTAGTTTACTTGAATATATTGAGAATTATTCTTTTCTTATTTGAATTTATCCATTTGACAAGTTTTCGTAGCACACATAGGTTTAAAAGAAGCACCTACTAGTTACATTTGAAGCACTTATAAGTGATGGTTGAAGCATCTATAGGTTAACTCTAAGCACCAAGGTAATTTCATAGCACAACTAATTGAGCACCTATAACTTGTCGTTGGAGTACCAATGAGTTGTAGTTGAAGCACTATATATTTACATTTATTCCATGTTGCTTTCAAAGCACTTCCAAGTTATAAAGAAAGCACCGACATGCTACACCTAAAGCACTTATAAGTTTTAGTTAAAGTACCCACGAGTTGTAGTTGAAACACCTCATAGTAACAGTTATTCCAAGTATTTTCCATAGTACGTCTAAGTTGTAAATGAAGCACCTACATGGTATACTTGAAGCACTTATAAGTGATGGTTGAAGCATCCATAAGTTATACTCTAAGCACCAAGATAATTTCATAGCACAAACTCATTGAGCACCTATAACTTGTCGTTGGAGCACCAATGAGTTGTAGTTGAAGCACTATGTAGTTACATTTATTCCATGTTGCTTTCAAAGCACTTCCAAGTAATAAAGAAAGCACCGACATGCTACACCTGAAGAACTTATAAGTTTTAGTTAAAGTACCCACGAGTTGTAGTTGAAACACCTCATAGTAACACTTATTGCAAGAATTTTTCGTAGTGCCTCTAAGTTATAAACGAAGAACCTACATGATATACTTGAAGCACTTATAAGTGATGATTGAAGCATCTATAAGTTATACTCTAAGCACCAAGATAATTTCATAGCACACAACTCATGAGCACCTATAACTTGTCGTTGAAGCACCAATGAGTTGTAGTTAAAGCACTATATAGTTACATTTATTCCATGTAGCTTTCAAAGCACTTCCAAGTTATAAAGAAAGCACCGACATGCTACACGTGAAGCACTTATAAGTTTTAGTTAAAGTACCCATGAGTTGTAGTTGAAGCACCTCATGGTAACAGTTATTCCAAGTATTTTCCATAGTACATATAAGTTGTAAATGAAGCACCTACATGGTATACTTGAAGCACTTATAAGTGATGGTTGAAGCATCTATAAGTTATACTCTAAGCACCAAGATAATTTCATAGCACACAACTCTTTGAGCACCTATAACTTATCGTTGGAGCACCAATGAGTTGTTCTTGAAGCACTACATAGTTACATTTATTCCATGTTGCTTTCAAAGTACTTCCAAGTTATAAAGAAAGCACCGACATGGTACACCTGAAGAACTTATAAGTTTTAGTTAAAGTACCCACGAGTTGTAGTTGAAGCACCTCATAGTAACACTTATTGCAATTATTTTTCGTAGTACCTCCGAGTTATAAATGAAGCACCTACACGATATATTTGAAGCACTTATAAGTGATGGTTGAAGCATATATAAGTTATACTCTAAGCACCAAGATAATTTCATAGCACACAACTCATTGAGCACCTATAACTTATCGTTGAAGTGCCAATGAGTTGTACTTGAGGCACTATGTAATTAAATTTATTATATGTATCTTTTAAAGCACTTCTAAGTTATAAAGAAAAGATCGACATGCTACACCTGAAGCACTTATAAGTTTTAGTTAAAGTACCACGAGTTGTAGTTGAAGCACCTCATGGTAACAGTTATTCCAAGTATTTTCAATAGTACCTATAAGTTGTAAATGAAACACCTGATATACTTGAAGCACTTATAAGTTATAGTTGAAGCACCCACTGGCTCCTTATACAATAGTTACTTCATACCAAGTTATTTTCGCACATTTAACTTACATTTGAGGCACTTTCAAGCTATAACTTTTCTAATGTCTTATTGAAGTACCTACAACTATGGATTAAAGGACCAACAACTTATAAAAGTAAGTTGAAGCACTACTCTATATTTTTTTAAAGTTGTTACTAAAAGCCGTACAAGTTATATTTCAAGCACCAACAAGCATGTATTGAAGCACTTACAACTTATATTAAAAGCACATTCGAACAATAATTTTTCCAAGGTTTGATTGAAACGTCTATAAGTTATATTTCAAACACTTACAAGCATGGCTAGAAGTACCCACAAATTATACTTGAAACATCACCATATATAAATAAAAGCACCTTCAACCTAATAAATTTCCAAGTTGTTATTAAAGCAACTACAATTATGACTTCAAGTAATTACAAGTATGTCTCGAAACACCTACAGTTTATATTTGAACCTCCTTCAACTTATATTTGAACCATGTTGAAACTATACAAACACCTATTGAAGAAAGTACCACTTAGATTTCAAGCATTTACAAGCTTGAATGAAAGCACCTACTGCTTATAATCGAAGCACATTCAATTTATACTTGAAGCACCGCAAAATATAAGTCGAAGAGCATTCAACTTATACATTTTTCAAGTTGTTATTGAAGTATGTACAAGCTATATTTCAAGCACCTAACTTGAAGCACTGGTAAGTATGATTTGAAGAACCTGCATCTTATCCACAATTACTTGATGTACTTCCTATAAATTCATAAGAAACTAATGTAAATTCGACAGAAAGCATCTTCTTTGCTTGCTCTGTTTGGTTGGTCTTATCACGTGTTCTTCAATCTATCTCAAAATCCTTTTTAGAGACAAGTAGGCTGATTAGTATTGAAATGTAGGTTAAAGATTTCTGAAAACAGAAACTGACAGTCACAAACCTTTCCTCCTTGAGGTAGGCGGTGTTGGCAAAGTTTATAGGGGCTTCGACGCTTAAGATGACAAGTCCGGGGACTATGAAAACATCCTTGTAGTTGTGAATGTTTTGTTATATATATTTTCTTGGTATATATCCCAGCATCACAATTTTTGGCCTAGTAACTTTGCATCAATAGTTTCAAAATGGATATTCCCACATGATAATCATTATATACAGAATTTTTTTATAATCACTGTCTCCAGAAGTAGAAACCAGGGAAAGCATTGCATAACAACCTCAGTTTCTAAGTAAAAAAAATATGACTTACTGTTATAGCGAGCCCGACTTGGATAGATATTAAAAGAACTCCGAAGAATGCACAAAGAAACAAGCTAAAATAAAATTTATTCAATCCTCCAGATTTGATAAGTAGCAGGGATATCAATTAGGCCGATGACTGCAGTCACGATGATTTCCCCCACCACTACATTAGGAAAAGCAGAGTAGCCATTTTGTTATGGACATCACGATGTTAGAAACTTCCGTATTACATCCAGCATTGTGATTCACAACCAACCTAGAGAACGCGCCTGTAGATTAAGCATAGATCAGTAATTCGAGGAAAAACAATTAAACATTCGCATTCAACACTCAATAGGAAAAATTGTACCTGTTGTGATATAGCATGAAGTGGATGATCCTACCATGTTCATCAATCCACCCACAGTCATCTCCTTGTTTCCATCTACTTGATAGTTCTTCAGAGATGCAAAATTCCTTCCAACCGCAATGCCTTCTTGTTCCATTCAATCCCAGACAAACTCAATATTGTTTCACGCTAACTATACATTGTGAATGAGAGAAAAATGGTGGACACTTACAATATGCGAAATAATGCTGGTAATAAGGCTGGTTTTCAATACTAATCCAAAGTGGGTGCCATGCAAATGTAAATGTTCCATGAAGGTGGATTGAGGTCCTCTTGCAGTTTTCCAATCTGTGTATGATGGAAGAAGTTAGAAACTAAACAATACTGGAATCAGACATTCACTAAAATAGAAAGGGAACTTAAACTTACAACATTGATGCCATGCCTTTTAGCTTTGTAAACATAAACAATGAGAGTTGCAAGTATAACCGGTACTAGTTGGATAATATGGCGACAGTGATACAAGTTATACAACGACATCTACGAAGATAACATCATTAAACGGTATCATTATTCTACTTGTTATAATAAACAGCAAGGTGCAAAATTACCAGAAGAGTTTCCTGAGAGAAATGCAGATGTTAATTCTAGAGATTAATATCACACCTTCAAGTTTTTAGACAAGGTTACCTCGAGTAAATTTAATTTCGCAAGCTTTAGAAAGCTTGCGAAATATTGCTATTTTCTACATCACTTAAAGCTTATGTCTACGCAACAGGGCTAGGTCTGTAGATCTATCAATTTCAACACATCACTATGCTTAAAAATATATTCAGTCAACCTCCATAACTGAGAAGATCAAATTATGATTGCATAAAATACCATTACTAATTCATTAGATACCAAAAAATAAGGAAAAAACGTAATATTCTACTCCAAGATCAAACCTTATATAAACATAAAAGTTGTTACGGTAACTTCAAGCAGTCAAGGCATTAGAGATCTCAGGAGTCGTAACAACGATGTCCTGCAACACATAAAAATTAAAACATAGATCATCTAAGCTAACAAGATACTCATCAGAAACGATAGCTAGCCTAATCAAACACGAAAAAATCATCACCTTTGAAAATTAACTGATAAACACTTCAAAACTCAGAAATTGCAGTAGTTTGAAAATTAGCACATCCCAGATAATTATATAAGTAAAAATGACTGATGAGAACATGCGTTAACAGGAAATCCAAGTAAAAACCAAACTACACAAAGAATCCCACACTCATACACACAAAATAAAAGCTTAAGAGCTTATGAACAAAGGTTATAATCCTTAATCACCATATTAAACTTAATAATAAATGAATAATCAGTCTAATCTTGTGAGTAAAAATGCACCGAAATCATTCTAATTCCCCTGGCCCAAGTGTTACACAGAACTTCATAGAGTCCTTCAATTAACAAGACAAAGAAATACAAGAACAGTGAATTCACCACATATCACCTAAATTCTGGCCACAAAGATTGATTGGTCAATTTTTGAGCCCTAGTTTACCAGAACTTCATATAATTTTTCTGTGAAGCTTGCGATCTTGTTTATGATGATGATAGTTGAAATAAGCAGAGTTACCAGCAGCATTCGCCTTGATAATAGATTTCTCGTTGTTGATCATGGTGAAAAAGATGGCCGCCGACAATTGCTGAAAAGTTGCTCGCAGGAATTGATAGAGATTGAGTTAAGTCAGTGAAACGGTTAATGAATATCCAATTTGCTTATAACCCGAATTGTGATTTGGGAAGAGATCCACGTATTTTGTAGGGTTGAATAAATGACTAATTTCTAACTTTAAATCTCAGCCACTAATTAATTATATCTTAATGGTTCAGATTTGTTCTCACCTAAGATAGGTGTTCTCACATGATCCCAATTCTACACACACACACACACACACACACACATATATATACATAGATATATGAAAATCCCTCTTCTTCCTAAATGACCTCGATTTTTCACTATCTACTTAGAGCATCTCCAACTCTGTGGTCAATTAAAAAAGTCATTAGTCACGTCAGACTGATAAACTCCCAAGTTACTTTGCTTTCTCCAATATAGGGGTCAATTATATCTCCCTGTCGAATGTGTATTTAATTTTTGACAGTGATAAATGGGGCCTTTTTATAGAGAGTCACATTTTGAGGGGGTCACTCATCTAGTCAGCAAATAATTGCAAAAAAATGGGCTCCATACGTGAATTTCCATGCCTCCAAAGCTTTTGGCAACAAAATTTCAATGGCGATTTGGTGGTAGATACAGAAGAAAGAGATTTGGAGCGAAGAATTCAGAGTATAAAGTTGGAGCACCCAACATTTGGGGTTATAGAGGGAGGAATAATTTGAAAATTGCAGACTCTTGAAGTCCAGGTAACATCGATTTCCTTCATCTTCATCCACTATGCATCTTCAATTTCTAGGGTTTATCAGTCCATTTTATATTTCACTGAACGCTTTCAATCCTTCGGCTTCCATTCTCTTGGTTGTACCTACTTTTATTGTTCTTATGGCTATCATTGGAGGCAGCAGTTGAATTTCTATAATTTATGTGAATAGTTGAAATAGTTCTGAGATTTTAGTTTCTACTTTTTAGGATGTATATCGCTTTTGTTATCGAATGAATTGATGTTCTTTTATGCGCACGCATTCATACTCTGTTCATCCATTCTTCCGTTCTTTTGATCTCTATTCTGTACAAATATACTTCCATATGCTTATATATTTCTTTGTTTTCTATTGTCCTTTTGCATTGTTGTCTATCTTAATAACTATGTATGTGTTGTACTGAAATCTCTTGAACATTGCAGCTGTATAGTACTGTAACTCTTCATCAAGGGAAGAAGAAACATTATAATAAGGTAAACATCTCCAGCTCAGGAAATCAAAAATATGTTAACAAAGTGCATGACAAAATGTAGGCCTCTGTATTTTGAATATTCGGAGTATGTGCACCCGTTCATAAGCAATGAAATCAGATTATACGTTGATTTTTAATATGTTCAAAGCGCTAGTTTACTCAAAGTGTTAGTTTACTCAATTTGCGTTTAGATTTCAGCAATTTGTGTATTGATATTTGTTATTTTTGTTAGGTTATTTACTTCATTTTATAGCTATTATGTATTTTAGGGACTTGCATTTGCTATCGCAATCTAGTGATTTGAGGAAGTCATTCTTTGATCATTAGGCCTAAAAGTCAGATTTAAATACGTCCGTGTAGGACCATAGCCTCCCATATGTTTGACTCTTTCTCGGCCAAAGTTAGAAACATTCTCAAGTCAAACCCTGGCCTTTCATTGTTAAATATGTAGGATGGGGCCTTCTTCAACCTTATGATATTTTCAACCAACTTTTCTTTCACCAATAAGTCCCTGATTGATATGTGGAGATTCTCCCTTAGTCCTTCGATAAAAAAGTTCTTCACAACTGCATCATCCTCTATCATACATACCCTTCTCGTAGTTAGTTCGAGATATTGCTAATATTCATCCACAGTGCGTTTCCTTAATTCATATTGCTTAAGTACGAGTGTTTTTCCATCAATTACTTGGCTTGAACATGATACAAATGAAGCCGGGTTTTAATCTTTTCCAACAAGCAATCAGTCTCTAATACATCTCCCATAAACTTCCCTCTTACTTGGCTAAAGTTAGAAGATCCCGAGTCAAGCCCAGTCCATTTATTGTTAAAGTTGTAAGATTAGGTTTTTTTGCCTTAAGGTACTTTGAACCAAACTTTCTTTTGCCAAAAATCCCTCATTGTTAAAGCATAATCGGTATTTAAGGATTCTCCCTTAGTCCTTCCATAAGCAAGTTCTTCACAAATGTATCATCCTCTCGCATACCAACCCTTCTTAGGGTAAGTTCCGGATATTTTCAATATTCATCCACGATGCGATTTCCTTTTTTCATATTGCATATATACAAGGGGGGTTTTCCACCAAGTACGAGGTTGGAACATGATACAAATGAAGCCCGGTCTTCAATCTTTCCCATGTAGCAATAAGTCTCTTCCATCATATGCTCTGGATTCTTTGAGCTAGGCTTACTTGGATTTTGGATGGATTGTGTTTGATTTAAGGAAGCCATTCTTTATTCATTAGGAATAAACGTCATATTTGAATACCTAGGTAGGACCATAGTTTCCCATCACTGTCCCTCTTACTCGGCCAAAGTTAGAGATCCTAATTGAAGACCTGGCCTTGATAGTTAAAGTTGTAGGATGATTTTTTTGGCCTTTAACCAACCTTGCATTTACCAATAAGTCACTCGTTGATAAAAAAAATTGAAGCTTGATTGGTATTTTGCGATTCTCCCTTAGTCCTTTGATAAACAAGTTCTTTACACATGCTACATCCTCTGAAATACTTGTCCATCTCATGGTTAGCTCGAGATATTGCAAATATTCAACCATGTTGAAATTTTCTTGCTACATATTGCTTAAGTACGAGCATTTTTCCATGAAGTGTATAGTTGGAACATGATACAAATGTAGCTGTGTCTTCAAATCATTATATTCCAGCATATGTTCTCGAGTCTTTGAACTAGACTTACTTGGATTATGGATGGATTGTGGTTGATTTGTTACAGCCATTATTCTTTTATTCACACTAAATGTCAGAAATTAATACGTCTCTGTAGTACCACAACCGCTCCTTAGTTTGACTCTTCCTTGATCGAAGTTAGAATATCTAGAGTCAAACCATGGCCTTTGATTGTTTAAGTTGTAGGATGAGGTTTTTTTTAGCCTTAAGGTACTCTCAACCAACTTTTTTAATTGTTAAAGTTGTAGGATAGGTTTTTTTTTTGGCCTAAAGGTACTTTCAACCAACATTTTTTTAATGTAATATGGTGTTTCATTTCATCAAAGGAGAACAAATAAGTGTTTGTAAAAAAATAGAAAAGTAAATCACCCTTCATTTTGAAGAAAGCCAAAGCCATATAACCCTATTAGAAGGAAAGACAAAGTAATTAATAAAACACCTAGTGCCAAAGTTGGTGCTCTACTGTGATAGCCAAATATAATTTCTGACTTGGCATGATCTTTCTTTGAAAAAATTCTTCTTTTTCTCTCCTCCCAGATGTGGTACACAAAACACTAAAAGAGAGAAGTTCTGATCCTTCTTTTTTTTCCATAGAAACAAAGATCTTCTAAGTTTCCTGAAATCCTGAAAAATAGGAAAATGAAGCAACTTGATGATTTGTTGAGTGTAAGCACAACTTAGAAATATATACTGAGAATTCTGTGGCCGCTGGTGACATAAATGGCATGATGACAGATGAAGATGCAGCCCAAACCGGTGCAACCTATCTAGACTAGAAATTATTTCCAAAGAAAGTCTCCGAAAGAAAAAAGAATGCTTTGGTAATAACTTTTTCTCCAAATAGTGTCATAAAATACCTTTATGATTCTTTGA
>JAULKJ010145235.1:0-24487 GCA_032355405.1 Rubia balearica | reverse complement strand
GACCGGTGGCGGTCCGGCGGTGGTCTGATGGTGGTCCGGGGGAAATGGGGTCTGAGGGTTATATTGGCACTTACATCAACCAGGTAGGGTTATATCTGCACTAAAAATTATCTGAGGGTTATATTGACACTTATGTCAAGTAGGTAGGGTTTTATTGGTATATATCCCTTCACATTATTAAGTGTAATATCGTATTAAAAAAAGTAAAAACAACACAACTAGCAAAGTCAAGTAACTATGCTAATCATGCAACAAACTATTAAAAAGGGTAAAAAACTACAAATGAAAAATCCTTGGGGGCAATAGATTTCTTCTTCCGAACCTATTATCTATCCTTGAATCCACCACCTAATTCACTACTTTAACTACTTGTTGTGAAGATAAATCTTCTATCCTTCTTTGATAGTAGTTAACAAGAGTGAATTCGACATCTCTCACTAAACTTCACTACTGACCCCTTTGGTCAATCAACGCCTAAAAATATCCCATTAATGGCATAAAGTATGAAGAATCAACAAGCTTGTTAGAATTGAACCAATTCATGTATTTACACAAGATTAGCCAAGAACGTTCAACGTTCATAAATCTCTCCAATTTGCTACACAAAACAAACATGAAAAAGAATTCAACATTATCACATTCATCTAGCAATTATCAAATCATCAAACCATATTAGAAGTTCTAATTCATGCTCTTGGATTTCATATCAAAGCTGTGAGACCCTGTCCTAGGAGCAAGTAGAACAATATGTATCAACATAAAGATACATAATTACGAATATTATATTATAATATAATATAAAATGTGATGTTAATTTTTAAGTTATATGTAGATTACAACAAGTATTATAAATATTTTGAAATAATATAAAATGAAAATAAATAAATAAAGTATATAAAAAATGAGTAAACAAAAAAATAAAGAATAGTTAATTAGGAAAGAAAATAATAAAGGATAAAGAATAAGTCATTTAAGCCCTCCCAATTAAGACTGATTTGGGCTTTAACTTTTTTTCAACCCAAGAGCCAATATAGAAGGAGAAGGCAAAATTAAAACCTTGGATAGAAGAAAAGAAACGCAGGATAGAGGAAAATAAATAAATAAACGAAAAACTGGGAAAGTGGGGATGAAGAGGGGATAATATCGTAGAATTTCTTGAAGACGGTAGGCAGTACAAGATAAGGAAGAAGAAAGGTGAGGTGTCAGTACCGGAAGAAAAGAGAAGAAGGTAGAAGGTAAGGGGGTGGCGGATTTGAAGGAAATTAAAACCAATTCACCAACGGATTTGGATAAATTAATCTGATAGCAGACTCAGTTTCTAGTATAAATAGGGGTGCAAGATTTCATTCGTTAAGCATCCTCAATCTTTGATTGAGAGGTTGCTCTGTTGCTTTCATAGTTTCAAAACACAGGTTTCAGAGTTGCTTTGCTTAGGAGAGAGGAGAGGCTTTGGAATTGCTTTGCGAGAGAATGATTAGAAGAAGAACTTGGTAAGTATTAGAAATGTTTTTAGAAGTTAGAGCTATTGTTAGGAATTGTAGAGATAAAATAACTTTGGATATGATGATTCTCTGGGTTTAGATTTAGTGTATAAGTTCTTCAACTTTCTTCATCTTTAACTGTGGGTATTTTTCACAAGTTTAAATTGTTGAATTTTAGTAGGATTTCTCAGTTTTATCATTCTGGCAATTTGTTTTTCCTCTTTTTTCTTTCGATAGTTGTGTTCTTGTAGTTGGGATTATTTGACATTGTTATCAATTTATTAATGTGAGCTAGAACTTCCTTACTTTTTTTAGATCGTTTGAGGTATTAGATTTGCTTAATGTATGAAACCAGGTTCTTGACAATTAGGTCATTTTGCATCCATATACTCTATGACTTTGTGCTCTTCGTGCTATATATTTTTTCTTACTTGATTACTTGCTTGAATGTCATATGATAAATTGTTATGTGTATACTTGATTTCTTGAATCAATCTTTCTTGAACTTGATATTGGTTAGCTGTGTACGTATCACTCTGGACCAATTACTTGCTTGAACTTGACATTGTCCGGTTGTGTACGTGATCGCACCGGACCAATTATTTGCTTGCACTCTTGTTTCCTTGATAGGGTGGCCCCAACCCTGCTTAGCTTCGAAACCGATGAGTCAGCAATGGGCTAGATCGTTCGGCTATATGTCTAAGAAGGTCTAGATGTACTCTCGAGATGTACCATGCACAAATCTTTCTTTGTTTACGGGTGCGTGTTGTCGATATGATCCTCGGGATATCACTTTCTCTTTCTCCATATTTCGAGAAAATACCCGCTTACAGGTAGTTGAGTATAATTAGGAATCCAACTATAGCCTCATATAGAGACTTGGTGGATTGCTACGTATACTCCTCTCTCTATTCCTTACATGAAATATGTGTTTATTTATCTCTTTCTCTGTGTTATATGGTATTATAATATCACTTGGTAAATATTTCTAAACCATTGAGACCTCACTGAGCATGGGCTCATTTTTTTAAGTTAACCTTTTTCAGATGTTTTGGAAAAATGTTCGACTCGAGTGATGGAATCAGAGACTATAGGCACGTCATTGAGCTATAGTTAGTATAAGCTCAACACCCAGGAAAGAAATGTAAAATTCTAAAAGTTTAAAGGATCTATGATATATCTTGTTTTAAAATTTTATACAAGTATATTTAAAAATTTTAGTTAATTATTTATCTTGCTCTTTCTACTACTGAGTCCTGGCGTGAGCTAGACATACACTCGATTACGGTCTCCCCAATAAGCAGGGAGGTGAAATCGGGGTGTCACAAAAGTAAAGGAGAATTAGCTATTTTCTCCAAACCCTAACACATTATCATACAAGCAGTTCATATACTCAAACTTCTAACACCATTAATGGATTAAACAAACCAAATTTAAGCACAATAAATACACAATAGAAAAAATATTAAATAGATAGAAATGATTCTCAAGACATCGATAAGGAAGGTTCAATCCATTGCTCCCAAGGAGATTACTAAGCTAGATAATAAAAACACAAAACTAAGCTACAAACTAAGAAAGGAAGAAGAAGAAGAAGAAGAAGAAGAAAACTACGGTTTTCTAATGTAAAAATCAGGCTAGCAAAAGGTTCTGGAAAAGTGAGAAGAAAGACAGAATTTATAGTACAAAAAGTAGATCTGGGTAATCGGCCGTCGTGACGGTCAGATAACTCTTCCCTCAAATGTGGTCTTCTTTCTTGGTCTAATTGTAGTTGTCTTTTCTCAAGTTTTCCAGGTCTTCATTGTCTTCAAAATGCAGTTTTCTTGGTCTTAAAATCTTCAAATATACTCTTCGAAATCTTCCAATATTTGCCTTGTCACACAAAATCTCCTAGAAGAGTGATAAAAGCGTAAATTCACTCTTAACTCCTCTTAGAGAATTTTAAGGTAAAATTCCACATCTAAAGTACAAAAGTGAATACAAGAAATTCCCAAAATAACTGTATAAAATGGACACACCATACTTCTAAACACATCAAGTCATGGCTCAAGAGCTGCAACACTGTGCATAGGAAATTAGGAGTACCAGCACATGAACTGATCGAACTCATCACCTACTAACTACTCTTGTATGTTAATGCTATAGAATATGATATTTTCTTTTCTGTAGATGTTGTGTAGCTTTTTTAAAAAAATAAAGTTGTGTAGCTTTTTCTTTTGAAATGTTGTAAAATTCCTAGTGTTTGAAGGTATTTTATCTCTTGTATTCAGGCACTTACTAGAATTGAAGCAACAACTGCCTGAAAATTTGAGAGATGATATTGATGCTAATAATGACATTTATGAAAATGTTGTTGGGAAAGAAGCTCTTGGATGTTTGCGTAGTAGCAATGATCTTTAAAAGGATAAAACTTTATTTTCACATCACGAGAAGAATTTGATCGAGTACTCCAACAAAAATATAATGCAGATTTAGAAAGTGTTCGAAAGAATTTTGAAGATGAGCTGTCTAAATTTAAGAATGAATATTGTTCGAAGTTGGAGATGCTTCAATCTCGGCTCTAAACAATAGAGAATCAGAATGTACATGTAAGTATGCATTATTTGTTTTTTTAAATATTTTATTGTAGCCATAAGTCTAATGTTAGGTACATGGCTCTTCAAATTCAAGACGCATAGTGGATCATCATCTCAAGAATTCATTAACTTACAAACTTCTCTACCAAATGAAATTTATGAGGTGATAAAAATGACATAGGAAATTCATTGTTTTTATATTTTTAGGAAAAATATTAATGTTTGTCTTATCAGATGAGTAAAGAGAAAAATGTCTCTGTGAAAAACAAAACAAATGTTGTTTGCTATTTCACATCATCAAAACCACAGTTATTATACTATTTATAATTAACACAATTTATGAATATTTTTCTTGACATATAATATTATTATTTTAAATGTTTTTGTAGGGAATTGGGGTAGCACCAAGAAGGACTAAGAGGAAGGCAACATAGTTTTGGATGCATTGATTGCGTATTTTTATTCTCATCTTGCCAGTTTTCGTGGAATACTTTTAGTCTAGACATTTAACATTGTCGTGTTAAAATACTTATTTTGAACAGTGACATTTTTATTTTAAATTTTGACAATTTGAGAGATATTTTATTTTATTACTTCTCTATTTAGTACATTGATTAAGCAGCCATATTTATATTTACAATTGTTTTGTTAATTGATATTTTAATTTTAATATAATAATTTTTTCTAATATATTTATCTTAAAATTTAATAGTAAATAGGAGATTTTTTCAATATAAATTAATTATTTAAATTTAATTGTATATATTTATATGTTTTAGAAAAAATGTGTTGTATAGGATTGGAAAAAAATTATATCTATAATAGTTGCCTAATATGCCGTGAATTTATGCGACATAATTATATCCATATCAATTAGTGATGCTCAATTTTTTGTATAAACAACGACACACTAATTATCTAATTCAATTGTGGTGTATTATTTGCGAGTAATAACATCATGTCATTAAAAATATTTATGTATTAATAATAAAAGTCACATCTATATGTTGTTGCATGTGTTGTAAAGTACCATTTCACATTATTCAGTAGTCACAATATCTGTCGGAAAATGCAGTACAACAATTTAAATGCAAATATACATGTATTGATATATGTAAATGACGCATAATGTGCTACAAAAAACTATACTTCACAAAATGTAAATGCCACATAATGTGTTGCCACCACCATCCATCATTAAATCTAAATGATGCATAACATGTGGCATTAACATATGCATCACTAGGAATGATGCATAACATGTGGCATTAACATATGCATCACTAGGTGCAATTGATGCACAACATGTCATAATTATACATGCGTCACTAAATGTAAATGTCACATAATGTGTCGCCAACATCCAGACATCATTAAATCTAAATGGTGCATAACATGTCGCAACAATACATCTGTCACTATGTACAATTGATGCATAATGTGTTGTAAATATACATGCGTCACTAAATGTAAATGCCGTATAATGTGTCACCAACATCCATGCATTATTAAATCTAAATGGCGCATAACATGTCGCAATAGCACATGCGTTACAACTTTCAATTGATGCATAAAGTGTTGTAAACATACATGTGTCACCAAGGGTAAATATCACATGATGTGTCGCAAACACATACAACATGAAGTTTAGTGACACAAAAAATGTTGCTTTATTTGGGTCACAAATGAAAATTATGTAGCAAAAATACTACATGGGCAGTCTGAACACAATAAACAGTGATGTAAAGAGTGTCGCAAATATGCATTTCCGACAATATCTTAGTGACAAGCGACACATTTTGCATGTTGCAAAAGGTGATGTTTGTTGTAGTAATAATATGTAGATACCAAACAACCTTGACAGGAACCTTCTTTGTTTACAGATTACCAATTTCTCCGTCAACATTCACCTCCTTCAATTTGAATCTTGGATTATTGCGTTTAAGTCATTCCTCCGCATTCAAGTGATCTCCCATATACAAGATACAATCATTCTGAAAAGTAGGTACATTTTCATAATCCATGCCCATCGGACATAGTACCTTCTTTGCCTCATATACTATTTTGGGGAGTCTATTGCCAACCAGAAGCATTTCTTTCAACACTTTCAACAAACCAAATAAACCTACATCACTATAGAAATACTTAGCTTTCACTTTCATCAATTGTAACATAGCCTTCAATACCGTTATTCCATCAAGACATCCATCATATCAAAGTGTCTCATTATGTCCGTGGAGTTTTGAAAGTCTTTTAGGATTTTTGCTGTAGTTTTTGACAATCTCCTCTACCAACTCATCAATGCTATCATCTTTCTCGGCCTCTACTTCATTTGGAGTATGCTCATCCAAATTCTCTCCATGCCAAAACCAAGTTTTGTATGTTCGATCGAAATTGTAAATAAATAAGTGTTCCTTCAAAGCAGTTGCATCTTCATGAATAGCGGTGTTCCGGCATTTCTTGCAAGGATAATATACATACGAAAAATTTTCCTTCGAGGCATTCGCATATGCATATTGAATGAAGTTAGCTACAAAATATTGATAACTCTCACCTGTTCGATCTTCATCAAAATAATTAGTTTTTTCCATATATATTCCTACAATATAATCAGAAGTGTACATTCTTTAGTGACCTTTCTTAGCAACAAATACATGCACCTACATTTATTCAATCCTTGGTTTTCATGCATATAAAAAACATACTCATATATACATGCACATTCATTAAATACCATACACATGTACAACCACAACCATATAAAATAATGGAATGCCTAATTTCAATCAACCCATAGATAAACATATCCCCTCATACGAAATGAAAAAACCTAGAACCTAAATTGAGGATGAAACTAAAAATTGGAAGTATTCAAATACTTACTTGGTAATTCACTAAGCATAATCAACAATCATATTGGCCACTTTCAACAATGTGGTTTTGTTTTTGAAAAGGAAAACTGGAATGGGAAGAAAGGTTTTGGGTATTATGATTAGATTTTTGTCAATGGAACCAAACTTACAAACTATAGGCTGACTAATGCGACATCGCTGGAAGCCTTTGTTTAACAATCGCTCATACCAATAAACTAAGAGACTTTTTTTATGTCACTATTAAGTGATACTGCTTGGTCTGACAACCATTACCGATGTTGCACTTACATTGGTCAAACTATTTACTTTTATTTCTAAGAATATTTACCTCGGTTTCATTAGAACCGAAGGAAAAAGGCAATTATTTATCTAGGTTTCTTAATAACCGAGGTAAAAAAAATCTTTTACTTCAAAAAACCAAGGTAAAAGAACTTTTTACCTTGGTTATTTGATGTTAAGAAAAAAATTGAGGTAAAAGGAGCGAAGTAATAAGTCATTTTTCTTGTAGTGTATGAACGATCATTTGGAGGTTGATAACATAAAAGAAACCAAGGGTTTCGAAGAAGGGGCCGGATTGCATCTTTCAAGACTTTGCAGTTTTAGGGAGATAGTTGTTATAGTAAATAAAGTCATTTAATGTAAGAACGTGGTTGAACCTTCTTCAAACCTTCCATAAATGCACAACTTTTTGAATATTCTGAAATTAAAACCACCTTCGTATCTATTGAAATTTTGTTAGTCACAGTTAGGATATTGATCCTAGAGTTGAGTTAGAAACCGTTAATGAGAAAATAACCTCGTTTTGATTTTGCACTTGTGTTGCAAAATCAAAATCAAATTCCACACCTTCTAATGGCAACGCAGCCGATTTATAAACCATGCAATATAAAATGTTTTTTCCTTCCAAGTAATGAAACCAAACCCTGACATACCATCGCTCCAACTATCCTTCGGATCATTAATATTACATTTTTTTACGAGTTCATATTCAGTGATGATGGTTAGAATACAAGGAATAAACAAGCCAATTAATCTCGAACCATCTACATTCAGTGGTCTAGATACAATAGTCAAACTTCCATTGGAAGAACCAAAGGAAATCATCATTACAAGGCCAAGAATTCCTATGCGGAAAAATAGAAGACAAAGGTGCCATAATCGTTCTCTGGAGTCCATAGCAAGTCGTGAATTCTTCAACAAGGTAGCAGAAGAGCATTATGTTTAAGGGGTATGCAAGAATTGTACTACAACAAAGGTGTTGAACCCTAATTTTGTACTTGATTTACATTTTGGATACATATTGGATTACCGTTATTTTCATAACCTAATTACGATAGATAATCAACTCATCTAGATGAAGTAATACAATTTTATGCAAGCTTGGAAATTTTTGCTGACATTGATAGGGTAACCAAGAATAATGGAGTTAACACATTTGTTAGTAAATTCATGATAAATGTTGTGTGTAGGTGTCCTTATATTAACATTAGTTTTTAGGCCCCACTAACCCAGAGACCCTTATCATATTTTCAATCAATAATCCGGGCCAGCTAATATGGACTTCCAACCAGTGTGTCTGTAGAAATGGGGAGAAAGTATTTCAGATTACAGGGTGATTAAGCTGGGCAAGCTGACACAAATGACTTATCGGTGTTGACCGAGGAGTAACAATTGTTTTTGAGTGAATATCATGAATTTCCTTCCATCGGGTGGACATGTGTGTGAGCTTATCATTGGAAGCCTTATGATATTTTATTACATTATTGAAAAGAAACCATTGAATCTCAGGTTCACAATATTGTCTTATATGAACAAAGCCACCAGCACAACGAAGAAGGAATTTCCCTATGGGTGTTCGGTCACTAGAATGACCAAAGAGAACAGTGTTGCACCCAAAGACCGTCCATTGCACCTTGAATACTATGATCATAAATGGATTAATAAGAAGCTACTCGATTTGGATACAAAAATAAACAAATACAAGGTGATGTGGTTCTGAGTGCAGCGTATAGAGTTGCAATGTGGGCTCGAGATTCAAAGACGGGTGCATCATCATGGGCATGTATTCAGTTATACAACATTATATATTATCTTTGGTTTGTATCTTTAAATTATATATGTTTAAACACGTTAACAACTGAACAAAGGAGGGCTAGTACGACGATTACACCATCAGTATGTGTATTCCTTCTCAGCTGAGATCTTGAGTGGTGTTCACAACATGCAACTATGGGCAAGTCGGGAAATAAGAGGGGAAGGAAGAATCTTACCATACAACTAGAGAGAGAGGAAATAAAATAAGATGTAAAACAAAAAATGGTCGAAGAAGAAGCACAAAATGTGAAAGAAAAGAGGAAATCGGTAGAGGCAAAGAAGAAAGAGGTGAGGAAATCAGTGGAGAAGATGGAAGTCGAAGCTAAAAAGAAACATGGGTTAGAAGATGGAAGCTCAAATCCGATAACCCTAGCCTCTAAATTGAATTATGATGGCAGAGTTGAATGGAAGAGACTATCGTGGGGAGAAAGGGTACATTTTGAAGAAGAACAAAAATGGCAGTTTTTTTAGAATTAGAATGAAGTACAAAAATATGAGACTGTAAATACAGATGGGATTGAACTAGATGAAATCACTGATGAAGATGTGCAGGATGGCTCAAATCAATGGGAAAACTGTGAGGTATGCAAGACTATGGGATGCAATCCGCTAATCAAAGTGTTTGAAGGATTCCTATTTATACTGTGGGAGAAGAAGATTGAAAAGGCATGGAAGCTAAAATGAGGCATATTTATGGTTAAACTAATGTCAAGAAAGACATGTAATGAAATTATAGAAAGAGGTTTGATTATACATGATAGGAAGCCTGTGATTTTTAAAATTTGGGGTAAGGATTTGGATTTGAATGAAGCAGTCCAGTATGGATACAACACCTAGATTTACCACTTGTATACTGGAAACCTAAGTCCATTTGAAAATTTTGAGCTCTCTGGGTAGACCTATTTGCTTGGATAGGAAAAAACTGGATAAAGATAGACTTTCTTATGCTAGGGTGCAAGTTGAAGTAAAAATTGGAGAAATAGCTCCCGAGAAGATATTATTCTTAAATGAAAGAAAGGTCATTGTGCAAAAAAGGTGACATTTGAATGGAACCCGTGTTATTTTCTGCTTGTAAGATGTTTGGTCGTCATGTGGATGAATGTAGAAAGAATGAGGAAATGGGAAAAAAACCGCAAAGAAAGATGCAAGTGTATGTACCTATTAAGAACAGAGGGAAGTAGGATCAGAATAGAAAATCTGATGATTAAATGAAGGAGGATTTAATCGATAAAGCAGGAAAAGGGAATAGAAAGTCAAATGATGGAAAGGGTGGAAGAATAGAAATTGGAGATGGTTTCATGAGGATGGATAAACCTCCCGATCATGAATAATATAATAGCTTGGAATGTAAGGGGTATAAATAAATGAGCTAAGCATAGTGAGATAAGAAAATTATGTCTGAAATATCAAATTGGTTTGCTAGGTCTTTTGGAAACCAAAACCAAAAAAGAAAAAGAAGGAGAAATATGAAGAAGAATAAGGCTTGGATGAAATATTATTACAAACAGTGATGGTAATAAAAAGGGTCGAATATGGCTGACATGGAGAACACATTGCTATGATATAAGCATTCTAAGTTTGGATAATTAATGGGTAGACATGAAATGCAGAAGGAAGTCTGATATGAAGAATTCTTATTGGTGTATGGTTTCAATACAACTAAATAAAGAGAAAAACTGTGAAGTTTCTCAAAGAGTTGGGGGTGAGGAACAAACCATGGATTGTAAGTTATTTCAACTCACCTTTACATCCAGTGGACAGAATTGGGGGAAATCGGGTGGAAGAAAAAAGAAATGGAGGAATTTAAAAAGGTGGTGGATGAACAAGAATTGGAAGATATAAGAACTATAGGCTTATTCACATGGAGCAACAAAAGAGAATGTCAGGAAATGGTAATGATCAAGATTGTCAGAGGGCTGATCAATTAACAATGGATGAATGAGTTTCTTGAAACAGTTTGTGAATAAAAAAAATTATTTCGGATCATTTACTATTACTGATAAGATTCAAACTGAAATAAGGAAAGGAGATAAAATTATTAAGATTCTCAACATGTAGGTAAAATCCAAAGCTTTTAAAGAGATCGTTGAATAGGTCTGGAGGAGGACTCATATAAAGAATCTGGTAGATGTGGCTAAAGCTTTAAAGAGGTTAGAAAAACCTTTGAGAGATTTAAATAGAGCAGAATTCTCTGAATTCAGTAAACAAGTTAAAGTGGCACACGAATGGTGGGAAAAACCTCAAGAGAAGCTTAATAAACATCCAAATTCGAGGGAACTCCAAAAACAATAATAGATGGCTAGACTGGAAGAAGAAAGAATTAAAGAGGTTGAATTCAATTTCCTCCAATAGAAAGATGCAGTGAAAATGGAAGGAGATAGACCCAAAAAATTGTTTTAAGCCTCTTTAAAAAGGAGACATTATCAAAAAAGAATAGTTGCTTTGAAAATATATAGGAAATTGGAGGTTGATCAAGAAAATATTAGAGATGGTCTGGTTAAGAATTTCAAAAGCCAGTTATGATATGAAGAGAAGGTAGTGAAGATGGATGAAAAGGTGGCTCAGTTTGGGAAATTCTAAACCTGGAGCAGCAAACAAAACTGATCAATACAGTAAGGAGGGAATAAATCTATAAGGCTTTAAACGGAATAAATGCTACAAAATGTCCCGAAAAGGATGGGTATTCAAGTTACTTCTTAAGAGAACCTTGGAGTATTATTGGTGAAGATATAATAAAGGCAGTGTAGGGGTTTTGTAAAGGGGAACATATTCCAGGAGTATTAAGAAATGCAGTAATAACTTTGATTCCTAAGATTGATCAACCACAGGTACCGGAAGATTTTTGACCAGTTGCATGTTGTTTGGTTTTATATAAAGTTATTGCTAAAATTCTGAGTGCAAGGATAGGAAACGCCAGTGCTTCCAGATTTTATAAGTGAAAACCAAAGTGCATTTGTGAAGGGGAGATACATAGCACCCAATATACTATTGGTCCAGGAGCTTCTGAATAGGTATGGTGTGGAAACAATGAGACCGAGTTGTGTGGCACAAATTGACATTAACAAGGCATTTGATACCATTAATTGGGTCTTTTTGATTTACAGGCTAAAAGAACTAGAATTCCTGGAGATCTTACTGGAATGGCTAGAAAACAGTTCAATGAAGTATGAGTTATGCCTATTATAAAATGGGGTTTCACGGATTCTTTTGAGGCGTAGAAGGGGGGGGGTCAAACAAGCTGATCTGATATCTCCATTACTGTTTGTATTATGTATGGAGTACTTTACTCGACTGGTAAAAATGGAGGTATAGAAAGGGAGTACTGATTTTCGTTAGAAATGTAAGAAAGTTGGAGTTCACACGTTATTTTTGAGGATGATCTTTTTCTTTTTTGTTGGGTGAATAGGAAATTGCTGCACGGAGTAAATGATGTTCTAGAAATTTTTAGGAAAGCATTAGGGTTAGCAATCAATGAGAAGAAGTCAAGGGTTTTTTTCTCTAAAATGAATGAAGCTGAAAAAGTGATACTAACATCAGTTTTAAAAATACCTAATCGATATTTCTCATGGAGTACTTAGTGCTACCACTTTCTATAATTAAATGGAGAAAATAAGACCGTGAAACAATTGTGGAGAAGATCGGGAAAAAAGTGCAGATTTGGGCAACCAAAAGGATATTTTATGCTGCTAAGATGGAGTTAATCAACAGTGTTTTGATGAGTTTAACTGGTTACTGTGGAAGTGTATTGAATATCGCATAGAGTGTGAAGAAATGAATAGCTCAGATTTGATCTTGTTATCTCTGGGGAAAAGAGGAAGGAAAGAGATAATTCACAGCTGCTGCATGGTCTTCATTGTGTAAAAGTAATATATGAGGAATAATGGGGATCATGTTATCATGAATTTGGAACAAAGTAGCCTTTTTTAAGCACTTATGAGATGTTAGTCAGAAGAAAGATATTTTGTTGGTAAAATGGATTCAATAATACTATCTCAAAGGTGAAAACCCGGAGGATAGTAAGTATTCATATACACATAACTGGCTCGGGAAAACTTTGATGATGTTAAGAGAAAAGTTGATGCCCGTGCTGAAGGATTCTATAAACAGAGATGGTAAACTTCTGATTGTAGCAGTATATGATAAAATCAAGGGGGGATAAGAAGACATGTACAAGAATTGTGTGGTTTGGCACAAAAGAGTTCAACCAAAACACAGGTTATTTGTACGGATGCTGTTAAATGGGAAGCTTGCAACCAAAGATAGGCTGGATAATTTTGGGGTTCTGAAAGGGAAAATGGAGTACAAATTATATGAACAGAAAGAATCCATAAAATACTTATAGATATGGGAAAGGTTTGCTTGAGATGTTGCAGTTACTAATATTGCCAAGGTGAAGAAAAGGCAGGATGTTTTTGCTTCTCACTGAACGTTTATATTGCATTTGGATGGAGAAAAAAAAAGTTCAAGGGGAAATGATTAGAACTAGAAACAATAGCAAGTAAGATTAAGACGGAGCATGAATAGAGGGAAACAGGTGGTAAAACGGGGATAGAATATAAAAGTTCTTTGGGAGAATAGAAAGGAGTTTTCTATATAGACTTAGAGTGATAGATGAAACGTTGTAAGATTTTTATCTTCAATGATTAATAGAATATTCTTTACCAAAAAAAGGTGTTTGTGTGTAGTCTTCGTAAAGGATTTCTATGGAAGTGGAAGAAGATCTATGAATGCATCAATAACCAAATGGAATCCTTAGAAACTAAGGTGGAGGAATTAAAGGCCGAGCAAGAAACTTACCTTGAGGAGAAAGGAACTGAGCTACAGATTAGTGAAGACAAAGATGAGCGGAATTTCAGACATGTATTTCATCTAGCGGCAATGAAGAGGATGAAGACGAGGATGCCAGATTGTACCTATGTGATCATAAAATGCCTCTCTTATATAGTAAAGAAATTTTGAAAATGTAATTTTTTAAAATTATTTATTTAAGGACTGATGAGGGGATTGTAATGTCACATTATTAATTACGGTTTTGTTACATTACGTGGTAAAAAAATGAAAATTTTGTATATGTTGATAGAATCAGTATCAATTTGGGCGTGATTGTGAGTCACCATGTTAAGTAAAGGCAACCATTTTACTTATCCAACAGAAGAAGACACAAATTTATGTTGTCATTTTTTAATTTGGAACTACTTTGGAAAATGGATAAGATGTACTTCCATCAATAATGTTTTGAAATCGGAACACATATGTTACGAGTTTGACACCTATTTGGGAAACGATACTAGCCAAATTAAAACCTCAAATTTATTAAATAAAATCCTTTGATATAGGTTAAGATTTCAGAACCTAAGAAGATTATAAACAAAAACCTTGTTGAGCAACCATTCGAGCTCGAAATTGACCGTGGGCGGTAAACTCTTATTGTATTTGGAGCACATAAATTCCTTCGAACTCTTTCAAAATTCATGGATCCTTTAAAAATTATTCACATCAATTTGAATACTAAGAGCATGGCATCCACCACTGTTGCCTATGGTGGAACTACTAGGCGAATGAAGCAAACTGCACAGAGAAAGGAATCGATATCAACTTTCTATGCTACAAAATTCGTATCTCTTGCAGTCTCTCAAAGGTAAAATACTCTATTAGAAAATGCTAAGTTACTATATTCATATGCCCTTTAATTTAATGATACCATGATGCTAGAGTAGGTAATATTGTGTCCTTTTTGAATTCCAAAGTTGTTCCAAAGTCCTTGCCATTAAGGATGCAACGCACTTTGGCAAAGTCTGTAAATTTTATGGCAACATGGTGTCGGTAGATGGAGGGTCATTTTCAACTATAGTCAATGGTAGAAGGTTTCGCGTTGATACATGGAAAATCATTGGCTTTCTTAGTTACCCGTACAAGAGCTTTTAGGACTGTTATCAGGAGCTTTTATGATTATTTTAACATATATCATCATTCAAACAGCCTCATACATGTTGATATTTCCTAATTAGATCCTGCCAATCGATCCTAATTTTACATCAATAAGTCATTATCCAATCCCAAATTCACCTATATTTATAAACTCAAATATTTGACAATAGAGCAGAGGATTGTAAACGAGATGGTAGCAAGGAGTTATGTGCCGGTAGGGGCGATAGTAATGAGCCCACAATCACCACTATTATGTTGTTATACTATTTTATTAAGAAGTTGAAGATTAAACCTGGCGATACAATTGTGCAACACATGCTGACATCAGTTGTGTACTCCAAGAAAAAGGTTATGAAGCTACTGTATGGGTCCCTTATTTCCGAATACCCTAAGTTGGATAACATGTTTACATTTAGGAGTAAGGCATTGCCTCTAATATTATACAACCATAAGTTCTTTAAGAACAATAAGTGCAAACTCAATGATGGGATATGGTCGCACGGGAATTCTGGAAGAAATAGTAAGAGAAGGCACACATATGAAGGTGGTTTTTATATTAAATCTTTGTTGACGTTTTCCATACATATTTATATTCTAAAATTGATGCTTAAAATAGGAGTTGAAGATGGAGACACCTCATTCATGGTGGACATGCACAAACAAATGAAAGCGAACATGAAAAAATAATATATTTGAGGAAGACAATTCATGAAACCAACAAATTGTAAAGGTAATCATGCGTGCAGAAAGACATCACATTTTGAACAATATTAATAGCTTGGAAAGAATGTCCATCATTAGTAAATTTCATGGAATCATAGATGTTAATTTCACAATTAAACTCCATGGTCAAGCACCCATTATGCACATCGATTTTATTCCTAGATATTTATGAAAATGGACTTCGTAGTAAAATAGGAGTGTCACACTTGTCATTTTCCATATCAGTGACATACAAATTAGCTGGGAAAATAAACTTATCAACATTGACCAACTCATCTTCTTCAATACCCGAAGGTTAAGCATTAGAGCAGTAGGCTAGTTGGATAACTACCCCGGTTTCTTGCAATTTTCCAACATTCAAAGATTCATATAAGGCGTATGGGATCAAATTGATTGAGGCTCCTAAATCCAGCATGGAATTTTCAAAGTTTTTACCACCTATGACACGAGGAATAGTGAACATGCCGGGATAATTGCATTTAGGGGAAGCTTGTTTTGAAAAAGAGTAAGAACTTGTCCACTAATCTTAATATTCTCAAGATTCTTCAAAAAAAAATTATTTCTCCTAGGGGTACATAATAATTTAAGAAATTTAGCAAACCTAGGCACTTGATAAAAAGCATCAGAGAGGGGAATGTTTACCTCACATTTGCGGAGACTTCAAAGAGATCATTTTTGTAATTCTTCTGATCCATTTTCTTCAAAGGTACCAGAAAGGTGGAGGTCGAGGGAATTTTCCAATCTCTTGTTTCTTCAGTTGTTGAATGGTCTCCTCCTTCTCATTTTTGACCACCAACATGACCTCATTTTCAACCCCTCTTATGACTTAAAAAACCTTTTTAAGATTATCAATTTTCTTTCTGCTCCTCAAGGTTAAAGAAAAAGCATTGGGCCCTAGATTGATTTCCGGTTGGGATGGGAGCTTACTGAAATCCTTGCTCTCCAATTAACTTAGATGTGTACCCTTATACACACGTTAATCAATACATTCGATACATTTATTATCATGTTTTGTTTGGTAGATTGCTAGTTTCAGTTAGGATTACACGACAAAGGGTTTAGACGACCATTATTACTATTTTTGTCCAAATCCTGAGTTTTCTAGACTTAATTGAAGCTAATGGACACTTTTTATCACAAGCATCTAGGTTCTCCTTTATGATCTTGCAAGTACGTTGCTCGTGAGTATTTTTACATCGTTTTGTAGAAGGCATCCGCGAGGGAGGTAGAAGATAATTGAAGGTCATTCGCAAGAATGATAGAAGAGAAGACCATTCTTGAGGATGGCAGTAGATTGAAGGCCATGGACTTTAAAGCATGGTAATAGATGGAATTGGTCTAGAAAGGCAAAAATTGAAGTTCAAGAACATAAGACGGAGCCAACTGGCTGAAACAACCGACTGGCCAACCATCCGGCATAAAACTTTGCACGAGTCCAGACAAGATTGCATGACACTTGTCAAGGGTGGCTAGGACGGCCTGAGCAAGTAACACAGGCTGTGGAACAGCCCCTCAACACGGACAGTGCAGACCGCGACAATCATGTCCCAAAATCGCTCGAAATAGCTAAGTATGGCCGCAAACCATGCCATTTCAAACATTCCACGCCATTTCAAATTCCAAAAGTGAAGACTAGACCTCAGGATGTGAAAAATGAGATGGCCTGCATCGTTCTACTGAAAAAAGTTCTTCAAGCCGATGGGCCGCATAAACAAAATGATGCATGTAAATTAGAAGTTTCAAAATGTAAAACCAGCAAATGTAACATTCCGGTCCGCATAGCCTGAGCCGGCACTAACTTGTACTGGTTGTGTCTTGTCACGTGTCACAGGCAACCATGAGGCTGCATGGGTTGTGTTGTTCCGTGTGCTCCACATCAGCATTACCCATGCCCTTTTTCCATTGGCCACGCTAATTTTGGCTGGTAGGCCTATTTTAGATTTTTCAAGGCCCAATTCCCTACTACTATGTATATGGACCTATGTTTACTAGGGTTTATGTGAATGTTCATTTTTAGAATTCCTCAGACTAGAGAGAGAAAGTTCTCTTCTTTCTTTCTTGGATAGTTTCTCTTCTTCTCTTTATTTTCTTATGCCCAAAAGTGTTGAATCCAATTAAATACTTGGGTTCAATGCTTAGGGAGTAGTTTATTTACTTGTGGATTGTGAGATTCCATAGATCTACCTATTTCTTTGTGTTTGTGATTATTATGTTGCCTTGTTCTTTATATTCTTAATAATTGCATGACTGTTACACTAAGATTGGCCCACACCGTAGTATACTTTCAAGTTGGTGTAATTATTGATATCCTCCAGAGTTAAAGGAAACCTGGATGTGGTTGGGGTACTGATAATCTGGAACCGTGTGGTGTGTGCACATGGGTTACTGAATCAATGTTACGATCGACCATACACTAGTTAGCTGGCGAGTTGGTCTTAAAGGTTACAGATAGAGATAGCCAAAGTAGCAAACTAAGGTTAGCTTTGCAACCGTGGAGCCATTGATAAGGTGCTTCTCCCCATTTCCTTTTTAAGCCTAGGGAGAAGCATTCGTGGTATAGTTCCTGGGACGTAATACCAAGGGGGAGATCCAGATCTGTACAGCAGACAAGTCCATTGTTGCACTCCTCTAGTTACAGAGGTGGTTCCGATGGAAGATTACATGTGCACCATGTGTCACAAACACTAAAATAGGTTTGTAGTTCTTGTATATGATGGAATCGAGGATCGAAACAACATTTATCATGTTACACAAATACTTCCTGAGTGCTAGTATATATAGTTTACTCTCGTGTTAATTGCATGTTATTATTTGTTAGCAACCCCCCCAAGCTTTTTTTACCAACACTGATTATTCCTGACGTGTGATCGGATTGACGACCCGATCACAGCTATTTTTAGTTGACTCTTAGATACCAAACATCTTTGTGAATGACCTTGGTCTTGCTACTATCTACACTATTGGTAGTGTAGTAGTAGGAACGAGAAAAACAATACAAATCTTTATATTTGACTCTCGGTCCCCTCTTGGGTTAATTTAGTGGATCTCCCATGATTCGTTTAAATGACCCCGGGAGGGGAAGGGTCAAATTTTGGTGCCATCGATAGGGATGTTAGTCTAAAGATCTAGTAGTTAACATGCATAGCGTGTTAGTTGAGTACTTAGTGTTGTTTTGTTTTTGTTTCTGTTGGTTTATGCTACTGAGCCTTTGTGATAGTTATCTATGTACTTCCAATATTTTTTTCTAGTGTTTTGATTTGCACCATTATGCATGCATTAGCCAATGCATTTAACACATTTATTATCATCTTTTGTTTGGTTGATTGCTTGTTTTAGTTGGGTTTGCATGAGAAAGGGTTTAGACAGCTATTATTGGTTTTCTTATCTAAATCTCATGTTTGTATACTTACCTAAACTATTGGAAATTTTGTATTCATGGTGTCCAGATCTTCCTCTTTGATCTTATTAGTAAGTTCCTCGTGAGAGCTTTTTTCATTTTCTTTTGTTGGAAGGACATCCGTGAGGGTGGTAGTAGATATTTGAAAGCCTTTCGCGAGGATGGTAGAAGATATCAAAGGCTATTTGCAAGGAGGGTAATAGATTGAAGGTCACGACTCTAAATCATGGTAGTAGAAGGAATTAGAACCAAGAAAGGTAGATTCAAAGTTCAAGAAGGCCAAAGTAGAAATGGAGGGATCCTTGTTCGAGGTTGCATAGAGTTCTGGGAAAATTCCAAGATGAATCAACCTTTAAAAGTGTCACCATTAGATTCTTCTTCACGAGATTTATAAAATTGACTATAAGAACTCCCAAATCGAACAAAAAATTCACCCGTAGAAGAGTAAATAAGTTAACCAAGCAAACCAGCCATGGCCGGCGTACACCAAAAGCTAGCATGGCTTGTACCAATAAGCACAGCCCATGTTAGGGGGCCTTGGCACAAGCCGTATCATCTGGCACAGGGCCATGTCAAAATATGGCACTACAGTCCCCTCTTTTCACTCTAAAATTGGCTTAGTATGGGGCAGGATATTCTATTTTACACGTCCCACGCTGTTTCAAATCAAAAATGATGAGATCATCCCAAGGGTTGTGAAGAATGATATGGGGTGCGCCAAGGTACTGAGCAAAATAAGGTTCTAGAATGAGCCATGGATTACAAAGGAACAAAAATAAATACATGCTTGGCAGCCCACACCGGATGACACGAGACACACCCAGAACGAGCTACATGGCCAATGCTAGGACGGGCACCCCGCTCCAGAACGTCCGGCATGGTCCGTGCTGGTACAAGCCCCTAGCGGTTGCTAGTGTTTTTGGCTACTTTTTTAGCCTATTTTTAGGCTCAATTCCCTAATAATATCTATATGGACCTTTGTATAATAGGGTTTAAGTTCATGCTTATTTTTAGATCTTAGTAGGTGGGTAGAGAGAGAAAACACTCTCACTTCTCTCTAGTTTCTTTTGTTTTCATCTTTTTATCTTTTTTTTGCCCAAAAGTGTTAAACCCAATGAAATACTTGGGTTTAATTCTTAGGGAGTAGGGATCTAGCTTCGGGATTATATTTGTATTCATGTGTTGATTTTATTTTGTGAGATTTCTAGATCTACCTATTTCTATGTATTTTATGATCATTATGTTTGCTTGTTCTTAATATTCTTATGAATTTCATGTTGTCACACTTTGTTGGCACACAACTGAGTCTACTTTCATGTTGGTGCACTAGGCATGTGCACAAAGGTTACCGTTGTTAATTGTCACGATTCGACCATGCATCTAGTTAGGGACCAAAGAGTTCCAAAGGGTTGCAGGTAGAGATAGAGCAAGTAGCAAACTAGGATTATCTAGTTGATCCTAGAAGCCATCGATAAGATAGTTGCTTCCTTTGCCTCTGTAGGCCTTGGAGAAGTCCATTTGTGGCGTTCCATTCGGGACTTAATAGCACGGGGAAGAATCAGACCTACACAATATACCATAGTAGTTGTTTCACTCCCCTAGTTAAGGAGGCGAGGTTGATGGAAGATTTTATATGCACACCTCTATGTGATAAATATGGGGAGGTTTTACCATTGTCTGCTCCACGTTACACAAACACTAGAATAGGGTTAAGTTCTTGTACTTGATGAGATCGATGATCGAAATAACATTGACCATGTTAAGCAAATATTCCCCGAGTGTTTGTTTATATAGTTTGTTCCGTTGATTGTAGGCTTGTAGTTGATAGTTGAAAATCCCTCCCCTAATGGTTATTTTCACAACACTGTTTGTTCCTAACACGTGGTCGGATTGACGACCTAGCTGCGATTGTGTTTAGTAGATTCCTAACATCTCTTTGGACGACCCTAGTAGTAGACACTATTTACTATTCTTGGTAGTATATTAGTAGGAATGAGAGTAACAAAAAAATATCTATCTTTGACTCATATCCCCCTCTCGGCTATTAGTAGATTGCTCGTGGTTTATTAGCAATGCTCGGGAGGGGGCGGGTCACATTTTTTCAAGTAGGGTATTGTTTAGCCCATAGTTTATGGTACATACCTTGCCACAAACTTCAGGACTTGTAACTATTTAACTTAGTACGCAAGTAGTCGGAAAAGATTGAGGAGGAGAACTAGAGTGCGAGTTCCACAACAACCAGCTTTTGTAGTTAAAAAATCCTATAGAGATGGCGGAAAATAATCACACACTTATGGAGTTGATGGCTCCTAACTTTGAGAATCAACCCCTATGTATTGTCTTCCCACCCTTGACACCTAATGTTACTTGTGAGCTCATGAACGGCATGATCCAGTGTTTGCCAAGTTTCCATAGAATAGGCAGTGAAGATCCAAACAAGCACTTGTCAGAGTTTCATCTAGTTTGTTCCAAATGAAGCCGCTGGGAGTTTCGTAAAAGGACTATAATTTGAGGTCGTTTCCCTTCTCACTTTGGGATGCGTCCAAAGATTGGTTTCACTACCTTCCACCCGGCTGTATCACCTCCTGGATAGACATGAAGCACATAATTCTTCAAAAATACTTCCCAGCTTGAAAGTCTGCAGGGCTCAAGAAGCAGCTCTCCAATATCTCTTAGTTTACAAATGAATCCCTCAACGAGTATTGGGAAAGATTCAAGAGACTATTGGAAAGCTGTCCATGTCATCCATTCAAGGAGGGGGATTTGGTATACTATTTATTCTAGGGGTTATGTGATGATAACATGTGAATAGCTAATGCCACTTGCAACGGTTCAATTGCCAACAAGAACCCAAGGGATTCTAAGGAACTCTTAGAAAAAGTGGCCAATGAAACGAGGAAATTTGGTACAAGATCTTGAGTGAACACCGTTGATGAGCCGTCTCAATATCCCAAACTAGTGGATCAAGTCCAAGCTCTTTCTTCTATGGTGAAGGAACTCATGAAAGGGAGCTCACCAAGTAAAGGTTTGTGGCATTTGTAGTCTCAATCATCACACTGATGCTTGTCAACAAGTAGTGGAAGACTTAGATGGGTGAAGGCATTGAACTTCAATGATGGAAATAGGAAGAAATTCATTATGGGGAAACAACAATAGGGGTTCCAAGGAAACCAATGAGGTAAAAGGAAAGATCCCTATGGGAATACCTTAAACCCAAGGTACCGCGATCACCCCAACTTCCATTGGCGTGAGGAGAATCAAGTTCAAGGGTACAATCAAGGCGGACAAGCTCTAACTCAACCCTATCAAAGGGGAGAAGGGCCTTCCAAAAACAACGTCTCACCTTAAAAGTTGTATTGAGAAGAGATATTGGAAGCTATCTCTCAATTGGCTAAAAAACAAGAAGTTTTTAAGAAGCACACAGGGTGTGAGATTGAACATCTCAAGACTAGGGCTGTTTCAAGCATAAAAAATCTTGAGCCGGCTTGAGGCCAAAGAGTCTGAAAAGCTTCCTTTCCAACCGGTGATCAATCTGAGAAATGTGAGCACTTTGAAACTAAGAACAAAGAAAGAGGTGCATGAGCCTGAGAAGGAAATCTTGTAAGAAGACGACTTCGTTGTGGAGTGAAAAAAAAACCCCAACTTGGAGGAACATGAATTGATTGTAGAGAAGGATCTCGTCAAGGAGCTTCCAACACCCGAGGTGAGAGTGAATCTCCCACCACCTTTCCCTAGTATACTTAGGGGAAGGCCGAAGGTGGCAACCACTGATGAGCGCATTTGTAAGATCTTCAAAAAGGTTGAGGTTAGCATTTCACTTTTGGACTTGACTGAGCATGTTCCTTCTTATGATAAATTCTTGAAAGTTGCATGCAGTAAAAAGAGGAACAAACCACTTAGGAAGTTAGGAAAATTGAAAATAGGGGGGGAGTGGCTACTCTTAATCATAAAAACATGCCTAAGAAATGTGATGACCCGGTATGTTTTCAATTTTTATCTCCTTAGGTGGTAAATTGGTGAAATATTCTATGATTGATATAGGAGCATATACCAATGTTATCCCTTCTTGTCTTTATGAAAACCTAGACATAGGTGAATTTAAGGAAATTAGGGTAATTTTCCAATTAGCTTATCACTCCCAAGCTAGAATCGAGGTTTAGTTAAGTACGTAATGGTTAAGGTAGGAAATTTAGTGTTCCCGGCAGAATTCTATGTCCTTGACGTAATGCACAATGGTGGTGCACCCTCAATTTTATTGGGGAGACCTTTTCTTAAAATGTTAAGGACTAAGATAGAAATTCATTTAGGAACACTAACCTAGAGGATGACATTGATAAGGTGGGGTTTGATATTTATAAATCTAAGCATGATTCACCTAATCCCTCTCTTGTGTGCAAAAGTATAACTTTGTGTGATGAACTTGCTCAATGCGAAAAGTCTTGCATGATTGATAATGTAAATTTCCTTGATGAAACTTCTGATGGTAGTGATGAAGATAGCCTAGATGATGAGAGTCTTGATGGGGATGTGAGTAATGAAAGAAATCCTACCTTGCGCTTCAATTGTGTTGATCATGTCGATGAGACTTATGTTTTGCATGATGTTAATGAGGACTTGTCTATCTTGGATTGTTTTTCTATACTCATTAACATGCAGCAGTTAGTAGAGAGTAGTGATGACCTAGGACATCCTCAACCACCTCCTAAACCCAAGGCAATGGCTAAGGATTCGACATTAGCTAGTTATGAATATACCCGAACCAAGGCGAACAAAGTGCTTAAAGGTAAGGATGTCATTTTATGGAGACCCCTCCACAATGATGTCATCATGGGTGGAGTTGTGATGGCTACTCTAGAAACCCAACGCTTGTGATTCAAAAGTATGAAGTAATAAGTTTTGAGGACGACAATAAAAATAGGTGCTCTTTCTGACTTTATTTTTTATATCCTTTTGTAGATAGATTTTGCATGTTTTTGTTTGTGACAAAGGATCTTGGGGTGAAACTCCTGTTGATTGAAAAATTTTGAGTTAAAATCTCGTGCTTTTTGGGTGTAAGAAATAAGATTTTTTGGGTGACAAAGTTTTTTTTCTAAAAAGGAAGGAACTAGGGAAAAAGGGTCCCGTACACGGGAAGCCTCATGCTAGATCCCTTCAGCATGGGGCCTATTTTGTGTTAGACACCCTCAACACGAGGGTAGCCTCATGTCAGGGACCCTCAGCATGAGGCTGGCCACGTGTCATGCCTCGTGCAGGTGCATTATTTGGGTTAAAATGAATGTTTTAAAAAGAATTGAAGCCTAAACATGCATTTTTTACTCATTAATTCATTAAATATTTTATTCCCTAGGATTTTAAGTGTTAATAGTACATCAACACCTCCCTTATGCATTAATTAAATGGTACTTTTGTCCCCCA
>JAULKJ010145022.1:0-14844 GCA_032355405.1 Rubia balearica | reverse complement strand
ATTAATAGGTATAAGTACAAGGAACATATATGTTTTACACTCATTCTCTACTTTATACCTTATTCAGACAGTCTTAAGCATCAGAGCATTTTTCCCCTGGGACTTCCCGGGGTTTGTTTTTGTGCAGATTGTGATTGAGGGACTCGACGGTGCTACTTGGTTGGTTTCGAGACGCAGCAATTGGCATGCCAAGTGGGACCGATTAAGTCAGATTCAAGTTTCTTAGTTTATGTCCATTTCTACAGCTACACAAAGGAGTTAAAGGTTATGGTTGAAGGGAACGGGTGCTGCTGACAAGGTACAATCCCATACAAGAGAAAGAACAAGATGGCTAATCCCCCAACGATGCAGAATGTGTAACAAGAATCACTGTGAGTCTTGACAATTGAACCTGGGATGACACAAGATGATAGGGTTTCTAGAGCTTATTCTATCTGAAACCTTTCGAGGCCCCTCGAGGCAAGGTGACAGGGTCCTCAGGGTACTCGGAGGTTAATCAAGAGCATGGTGTTGGAAACACAGGTCCTGTGCAAAAGCTACTTGTAGGTTCACATGACGAGAGAGACGGACGTTTTACAGAAGTTTCTGGTGATTCTTTGATCGAGGCTTATGAATGGACTATCGAAGTGAATCATGACATGAAAGTGGCTGGTTCACATCCAGATTTGGCACAATTCGTGCAAATGCTAATGGCAGCAGGATATTAGGTTACTCCTCCTTCGGAGTTTAGGGGCATGTCGAGGGGTGCGCACCTTCAGTAGCTATGGAGATGCCAGTGAGGACAATGCCTTGACCTACGCTAGCATTCCTTTATCTTGGATATGTTGGGGAGGTACCTCATCCAGGATCTCAAACTTCATTCCCATTTCATTTATTGGGGATGATGTGTTCAATGGCCTCTTCGATGTCAATAGTTTCAACGACAAATTTTCTGGGAGATGAAACTGGATATGGAATGATGTTTTCTCTGGGAATCCAGGGGTGCAGCAGTTCGAAACTACAGAATCCCATGATTAGACAGGGATCTCATGGCCTTTGTGGGCATTCTTCCCTGCCTTCGACATCCATGAGGTCATGAGTACATCCAGGTTACATTGGTTCTCAGCCCATGTATCAGGTTCCATATGGAGAAACTCATCGAGGTTTAACATACCTAGGGATATGCAAGGGTTTGTAGGAGATGTCGTTGATTCATTAAAGAGAGAGTTATATTGATTTATTGAGCTAATTGGACAGGCAATAGGTTCCCTTTTAACCCAATGATAACCACTGTTCGATGTCCAGGGGACGTAATACCTCCTGAGGGAATTCCTCCTTATAGTGGGGATTTAGATCTACGAGACTTTAGTCAGACATTCCTAAGTGTAATGAATTCAAGGGATTTTGAGAAAAAGTTGAAATGCAAGATGGTTGGAGTTACCTTCGAGGAAAATTCCAGGAATGGTTCAATAAATTACCAAGGGGTTCTTTGCATTCTTTGCATTCTTATGTTAAGGATTTTAATGAAGCTCTTTTGGGTCAGTATGCCCAAAAAAATAATTCACCAACACTTTGCTATAATTGTACCAGCCTAAGTAGATGTCAAGGGAGATTACGGAGGATTTCTATCATCAGTATGTGGATGAGAGTTTGGAAATAGCAAAAGCCACGGAAAATGAGGTGATTCAGGGGTATCTACTAGGGATGCATGATTTGGAGTTGTACAAAATATTAAGTACCAACACCTATCAAACCATACAAAAGGTTCAGGAGATAGTTGATCGGTAGTCGAAGGGTGATGAAGCTGCCAAAAGGAAGAAAGAAAGCTTGATTGATAATCAAGAGAAGGGTAATGACATTCACGGAAAAAGGCCTACTAAAATGAATAGGCCAAGATTTGAGAGGTATAGCCCATAGTTTGAGTATATATCGAGATTTATTTTGGCCACCTCCGCCCATAAGGGATTCGAAAAGAGTAATGGAAGCTAGGCGAGCTTTGAACAAATGTTGTGATCACCATAAGGATTAAGAGTATGAAACGATTGATTGTAATCATTTAAAGATTGAAATCAAAAGGTGTGTTAGGAAAGGTCCATTTCAAGGCTCGGGAACCCGGTATGGAGATAAAAGAGGGTATCCGAGGTCGAGAAACGATCGACATAAATGGAAACCTAATTGAAAGGGCTAGTTATACAAACCAGGTTGGAGTGACAGAGGACCTCGAGATCTAGGCTGCAAAAGAAAGGATGCGGGGCCTCGTAATCAAATATCTACCTATCTCTATGTGTTTATGATTATTATGTTGGCTTGTTCTTCATATTCTTATCAATTGCATGATTGTCACACTAAGATTGTCACACACGTCGTAGTCTACTTTCATATTGGTGCACTTATCGATATCCCACAGGGAGAAAAACCTAGATGTGCTTGGGGTCACGATAGTCCGAGAGCGTATGATTGTGTGTCCGTGGGTCGCCAAGTCAACGTTATGATCAACCAGACAACTAGTTTAGCTGGAAAATTGGCCCGAAGGGTTACAGATAGAGATAGTGTTAGTAGCAAACTACGGTTAGCAGAGTTGCAACCTTAGAGCCATCGATAAGGTGCTTCAATCCCCTTTGCCTTTGTAGGTCTAGGGAGAAGCATTTGTAGTGTAGTGCCTGGGATGTAATCGTACGGGGGAGATTCCAATCTGCACAGCAGGCATGATAGTTGTTGTACTCCTCTAAATATGGAGGCAGTGCTGATGGAAGATTGCATGCGCACCCTACGTGATAGTTATGGGGAAATGTTGACCATTGACCACACTACGTGTCATAAACACTAAGACAGATTTTATATATCATGCATGTAATTGAATCTAGGATAAAAACATAACACCGATCATGTTACACATATATTCCCCAAGTGCTAGTCTTGTGCTTTCGCATGCTCATAGTTGTTAGTTAACCCCCCCCAGCAATATTAGCTATTTATAACATGTGATCGGATTGACGACCCGATCGCAGCTGTGTGTAGTTAACTTGTAGATTTCTAACATCTCTGTCGACGGCTCCAGTCTTGCCACTATCTACCCCGTAGGTAGTATAGTAGTAGAAACTGGAGCAAAAATAAAAATTTCTATCTTTTAACGCCCTCCTCTCGAGTTAGTAGATATCTCGTGAAAAATTTATTTATTAGCGACACTGGGAGGCGGAAGTTCAACTGGAATATGAGCTTGGTTGTCCCTTCAAACAACATTCGTCTCGTATTTGGAATAAGAGGTCATATTATGTATGTAAATAGTGTCTAAAGTAGACACTTTCCATTCATAAAGTTTTACGGTACTATGGTAATTGTTTTTAAATTGATTTGAATTTGGATGACTATATGTTGAATTTGAATTTAGATGGCATGTTGGTATAATTTGATGATGTTGTTGGATGTTTGTTTGGTTTTGTTTTGATGTGTTACTTTGTTTGATGTAGGAATGTTCAGGAATAATCTTACATTAGTGAGGGATAAACGTAAAAGGTAATTCAGAGCCTCTGTAAACAACTATCTTGAAACTCCATATTCGCCGTTAATAGCAATTTTCAGAAGATGTTCACCGAGAGAGATGTTTTTAAGAAAGATTTGGGTTTTTGAATTATCTAATCACCCTCCCTCTTCTATATAAATTTCTCCTCACACTCTTCTCATCCACCGCACTTTGAACTTCATTCCACACATCATATTCAAAGCTTCTCCAAGGTATGGATTTACTATATAATTCTCTCCTTTCTCTCCATCTCATCACTGTTTTCTACCATTTTTCTCCATTTGCAAATGGCCCTTTGGACGCAGGATGAGCTCTATGCATCCAACATGGACCTGCGTCTGTGGATGAATGCGAGAGACTCTATTTCTGGAGTAAGAATAGAACTCTGCAGACAGTAATGGGAATAGGGGGCCTATGGCTATGGGAAAGAATAGAAAGGAGATCCAATCTAGAAAGAATGAAGGTTAAGGATGGTGATTGTGACCATATAGAGCTACTCCACTTTTTAAAGAATTTTAAATTACCCCATAGGCCCATACATATTACAACCGAGAATATACGTCTGTCACAAAAAAATAAATATAGGCCCAGAGGCATCTATAAACTACTACCTTGAATATCCATATTTGTGAGTAAATGGAAATTCAGAGTAACACCTTGAAACTACACATTTGCAGTTAATGGAAATTTTCAAAAGCTGTTTGCCAAAAAGGATTTTCTGGGAGGGAATTGGGTTTTTGAATTTTTTTTAATTTTCCAATCATCTTCCCTTCTTCTTATAAATCTCTCCTCACACTTCTCTCATCCACCGCACTTTGAACTTCATTCGACACAGCATATTCACAGCTTTTCTAAGGTTTGGATTCATTGTCTGATTCTCTCATTTCTCTCAATCTCATCTTGTTTCCTAACATTATTTTCCATTTGCGGATGGCTCTTTGGACGCAGGACGAGCTCAATACATCTAATAGGGACATGCACATGTAGATGAACGCGAGTGCTCTATTTCTTGAGACATAATAGAACTCCGCAGACATGTATGGGATCAAAGGGGGACTATGGCTATAGGAAATGATAGAAGGAGATCCAATCTAGAAAGAAGGATATTCAGGGCCAAATTCTAGATGAATGTTGCTAGGGAGAGGATGCGGGCACAAATGTTTGTATGTAACCACAGAAGCAAAAATGTCTTATGGGGTTAAATTGACTGGAATATGAGCTTGGTTGCCCATGCCGACAACACTCATCTCGCATATAGAATAATAGGTCATATTGTGTATGTAAATAGTGGTTAGAGTAGAGACTTGTCATTCATCAAGTTTTAGTGTACCATGGATGATTGTATTTAAATTAATTTGAAATTGGATGACTGTATGTTGAATTTGAATTTGGTGCACATGTTGGTGTAATTTGATAATATAGGGTGTTTGTATGGTTTTAATTTTGCTGTGTAACTTTATTGATGTAGGCATGTTCTTGAGTAATCTTACATTAGTGAGGGATAAATGTAAATGGCAATTCAGAGTGTCCGTAAACAGCTACCTTGAGACTCCACATTTGCTGTTAATGAGAATTTCCAAAAGCCTTTCGCCAAGATGGATGTTCCTCCATATAATTCTCTCCTCACACTCTTCTCATGCACTGCACTTTAAACTTCATTTGATGCAACATACTCACAGATTTTCCAAGGTTCAGTTTTACGGTCTTATTCTCTCCTTTCTCTCATTTCTCTCCATTTCATCATTGTTTCTTAACATTTTTTCCATTTGCAGATGGCCATTTGGACTTGATGAGTCAAATGCTTCCAATGGGGACATGCGCTTGTGGATTAATGTGAGACTTAGTTTCTAGAGCCATAATAGAGCTATGCAGACAGGAATGGAAGCAAGGAGGACTATGGATACAGGAAAGGATAGAAAGGAGATCCAGTCTAGAAAAAAAAATATTCAGGGAAGAATTCCAGATGAATGTTGCTAGGGAGAGGATGCACGCACACATGTATTTTTACGTAACCACAGAATACAAAATGTCTTATGGGGTTAAAATGCTAGAGTCAATGATTAACAGGAATATGAGTTAGGTCGTCCCAGCCGACAACACTCTTATCTTATACGGAATAAGAGGTCATATTATGTATGTAAATAATGGCTAGAGACTTGCCTTTAACCAAGTTTTAGGGTACCATAGATGACTGTATTTAGATTGGTTTGAATTTGGATGATTGTATGTTGAATTTGAATTTGGATGACTGTATGTTGAATTTGGATGACATGTTGGTGTCATTTGATGATGTTGGATGTTTGTTTGGTTTCGTTTTTCTATGTAACTTTATTTGATGTAGGCATGTTATTGAGTAATGTTACATAAGTGAGGGATAAATGTAAATGGCAATTCAGTGTGTCTGTAAACAACTACCTTGAAACTCCACATTCGTTGCTAATGTCAATTTTCAAAAGCCATTTGCCGAGAGGGATGTTTTCAAGAGGGAATTGGATTTTTAAATTTTCCAATCACTATCCCTACTCCCTATAAATCTCATCTCATACTCTTCTCATCCATAGTACTTTGAACTTCATTCGACGCAGCATATTCATAGCTTCTCCAAGGTTCGGCTTATTAATCTTATTCTTTCTTTTCTCTCATTTGTCTCCATCTTATCATTGTTTCCTAACCTTTTTTCCATTTGCAGATGGCTCTTTGGACAGGACGAGCTCAATGCATTCAGCAGGGACATGCGCCTATGGACTAATGTGAGAGACTCAGTTTCTGGAGCCATGTTAGAACTACGAAAACATGAATGGGAGAAGGGGGATTATGGCTATGGGAAAGGATAGAAAGGAGATCCCATCTAGAAAGAAGGACATTCAAGGAAGAATTCCAGATGAATGCTGCTAGAGAGAGGATGTGGGCGCACACGTGTTTGTACGTAACCACATAAGCAAAAATGTCTTATGGGGTTAAATTGCTAGAGTCAGGGATTGACTGGAATATGAGCTTGGTCGTCCCTGCCGACAACACTTGTCTCACATATGGAATAAGAGGTCATATTGTGTATGAAAATAATGGCAACAGACATGCCTTTAACCAAGTTTTAGGGTACTATGGATGACTGTATTTAAATTGATTTAAATTTGGATGATTGTATGTTGAATTTAAAATTGGATGACATGTTTGTGTAATTTGATAATGTTGTTGGATGTTGGTTTGGTTTTTATTTTGATATGTAACTTTGTTTGATGCAGGAGATATTCTTGAGCAATCTTACATTAGTGATGGATAAATGTAAATTGCAATTTAGAGCATTTGTAAACAAGTACCTTGAAACTCCACATTTGTCGTTAATGGTAATTTTCAAAAGTCGTTCGCCGAGAGGGATATTTCCGGGAGGGAATTGGGTTTTTGAATTTTCCAATCACCCTCCCTCCTCTTTATAAATATCTCCTCAAACTCCTCATCCACCGCACCTTGAACTTCATTCGACACAGCATATTCATTACTTCTCCAAGTTTCGGCTTTACTATCTGATTCTCTCATTTCTCTCCATCTCATCATTATTTCCTAACATTTTTTTCAAATTTCAGATGGCCTGATGGACGCAGAACGAGCTCAATGCATCCAATAGGGATATACGTATGTGGATGAATGCAAGGAAATCTGTTTTTGGAGCCAGAATAGAACTCCGCAAACAGGAATGGGAGCAAGGTGGGCTATGGCTATGGGAAAGGAAAGGGTTCCAATATCAAAAGAAGGATATCCATGGGAGAACTCCAGATGAATGTTGCAAGGGACATAATGCAAGCGCACACTTGTTTGTACGTAACCACAGAAGCAGAAATGTATTATGGAGTTAAATTGTTGGAATTAGGGATTGACTGGTATATGAGCTTAGTCGTCCATGCCGACAACACTCGTCTTGTATATGAAATAAGAGGTCATATTGGGTATGTAAATAATTTCTAGAGATTTGTCTTTCATCAATTTTTAGGGTACTATGATTTGAATTTGGATTTAAATTGATGACTGTATCTAAATTGAATAGTTTGATGATTGTATTTAAATTGATTTGAATTTGGATGACTATATGTTGAATTTGAATTTGGAAGACATGTTGGTGTAATTTGAAGATGTTGTTGGATGTTGGTTTTGTTTTGTTTTGTAAATTTATTTGGTGTGGGAGATGTTCTTGAGTAATCTTACATTAGTGATGGATAAACGTAAAAAGGTAATTCAAAGCGTCTGTAAACAACTACCTTGAAACTCCATATTCACCGTTAAGGGCAATTTTCAAAAGCCATTCGCCGATAGGGATGTTTCTGGGAGGGAATTGGATTTTTGAATTTTAGAATCACCATCCCTCCTCCCTATAAATCTCTCCCACTCTTCTCATCCACTGCACTTTGAACTTGATTCGACGCAACATATACACAACTTCTCCAAGGTTTGGCTTTACTGTCTGATTCTCTCCTTTCTCTCCATCTCATCATTGTTTCCTAACATATTTTTTTCATTTGCAGACGACCTTTGGAAGCAGGACTAGCTCAATGCATCCAACGGGGACATGCATCTGTGGATGAATGCGTTGGACTCTGTTTCTGGAGTTGGAATAGAACTCTACAAACAAGAATGAGATCAGGGGGGCTATGGCTACGGGAAATGATAGAAAGGAGATCCAATCTAGAAAGAAGGATATTCAGGGCAGAATTCCATATGAATGCTGCTATGAAGAGGATGACGGTGCACACGTGTTTGTACGTAACCACAGAAACAAAAATTTATTATGGGATTAAATTGCTAGAGTCAGATATTGACTAGTATATGAGTTTGGTTGTCCTTATCGACGACACTCGTCTAGCATATGGAATTAGAAGTCATGCTGTGTATGTAAATAACAGCTAGAGACTTGCCTTTTATCAAGTTTTAGGGTACTATGGATGATTGTACTCCGTCTATCCCTTTTCAAACTGCAATTTAATTTTTCATTTAGTCAAAACATGTTAATTTTGACCACAAAATTGAATTGATATGTAACTATAAATACTATTGAGTGATACCATGTTAGATTTGTTATAACGTGTATTTTCAAAATATTAACTTTTCACAAATTTTCATTATCTTTAATAAAGGTATTACGCATCAAATATTTTTTGAGTCAACTACTGAAAGTCAAAGTGTGCGGATCAAAATGGGACTGAGGGAGTATTAAATTTATTTGAATTTGAATTACTATACTCCCTCTGTTTTACTATGTTTGACACACTTACCATTTCCGTATGTGTTTCTAAGATTGTCACATTTCCTTTTATGGAAAAAAGTACAACATTTTCAACCACTCATTAAACTTTTTACTCTTTTCATTCAATTCTCTCTACACATTTCAACTTGAAAAAAATAACATTTAAATTTATGGTGCCAAACATAGTGAAATGGAAGGAGTATGTTGAATTTGAATTTGGATGATTGTAGGTTGAATTTGAATACAGAGATTTAAGCTCATGCAAAAGATTTAATCATAGATTCAGGCAAACTTCACGATTATATTGATGGTGGACGAATGGGTTATTATATGGTCTGGGCCGAAATATGAATAATTAATTAGGACGAAATTTTTTTTGGTTATTTAAATTTGCAATGTTGATTTAATGTAAAAAAAACAATTATTCATTGTGTAATATTAATTCGGATGGGTCTAAAAAATTAATAATTCAAAAATTAATTAAATAATAATTCGAGTGAACTGAAGATCCGATTCATTTACTAAATTAAACATATATTTTAAAATATACTGATTATTTAAAAAGTAAAAGTCAATTTTTAACATTGGTTATTCAAGAATCGAAGTTAAAAGTTAACTACTAACTTCGGTTATTTAACAACTGAAGTTTAAATTCAACTTTTAAATTTGATTCTTGAATAACCGAAGTTATAAGTGACTATTAACTTCAGTTATTTGACAACCGAAATAAAAAGTAACTTTTATCTTCAATTTTAAAAATAAATCAAAGTCAAAGAACTTTTAACTTCAATATTTTAAAATAATGGAAATTAAAAGGACGAAGTTAAAAGTTATTTTTGTAACAGATGGTGAAGCGCTTCTTTTCATAGCTTAGAGACCTTCTCATTGAATGAAAGATGTAGATAGCAAACTAGTGAGATAACAAACTGTATCATAGTTGAATGATATGTCATTATAAATTTATCATTTATGAAATATCATGTCTCAAGGTTCCATATATCGAATGAGAATATCTACTACTCCCTCCGTTCCATCAATAATGATATATTTATTTTTTCAAAATCAAATTTGATAAACTTTGACCATAAATATAAATTAATATATACATAATAAATATATCATGTGAAATATTGTTGAATTCATCTTAACATATATTTTTTAAATATTAATTTTTTATGCGGGATTGGTATATGTAGTTAGAGATATTGATGGTCAAACGACCGTGAAAAAACAAATATGTCATTACTGTTGGGACGGAGAGAGTGTATATTTGCATTTCCAAATCTTCTTCTGCTGACGGTTTTGAATAATCCCTTTAATATTGTGGGAGTGTATATGGAATTACATGGATGTTCAGATGCAAAACCACTTAATCTGCATATTAAAGTCAGCCTCATTTTTCAACTTCTTGCTCCATGAGTTTGTCCCAATGCATCCATTTCTTGATAGAAAGTCGATCATCTGCAGTACTCATAATAAATGGATGCATTTGCAGTAATTTAACTCAGCCCATGATTCTTCCTCTTTCAATCAAATTCCACGCATCACCAACTCAGAATGCCAACCATAATCCTTGCACAAAAAATAAATTGATAAACAAAAGAAAGTGAGATCAGAAGAAGCAGTAGACTCCTTCTCGGTTTAGTTTTTACAATTGGTAGAAAGGTTTTATAAAAGTACAGTAACAACTAACAAGAGAATGCAATGAGCCTTAGGCGCGGTTACAGTGAGCTACCTACAGGTACAAAACCAGGAATTTTATTTGGGGGGATTGAAAATGTACATAAAAATTTTACTTCGAATCTACCATTAAAATATCAAAACTTAATGGATTTTTCATTCAAAAGAACAGAAAATCAAATACCAAAGAGAAGTAGTGCTAAAGAAAATACAAAATTGATAAGATGGACTATTTTATTTAAGTTGTGTTCTCCTTTTTTATCAATGATTATTAAAATTATTATAATATTTTCAAATATAATTTAGATAAATATTAAAAGTAGAGTTAGATAAAAAAGAAATTCTATTTATTTTTAGACTCTACACTAAAAACAGAGAATCCTATCACGGCAAACTACATTTCTGCATTAGTTTATTTTTTGGGGTGGGCACAACCTTCTTTTTACCCTTAAAAAAACAAAATACTAGATAAATATAAAATACCTATAGTTAAAAAATAATTAGTGGGGACCAGGGGGTGCACCCATCATCCCCCCATAACTGGTGCTTCTCGTCTCGAGTTCTGAAATCAAAACCCTAATTGATTCCGGGGTAAAACTCTAATGGTGAAGTACATATTTTTCTCTTAAGAATATAAGTTATGGGTTTCTCAACTTACCTTGCTTGGTCGATGTCTCCTCTATTTATAAACTTGGCGAGTTGTTACCACCGAGGCAGCGCCTGATTTTTGGATTGTGGTGATCGTGGTCATCTTGGTGACCTAACAACCTACTTGCTTATACTCCCTCCGTCCCATGATGATTTTTCTAATTTGACTTTTAGAAGTCAACTTCATCAATTTTTAACTACTAATCTATATTTTTGTGTATGTAAAAAGTTCTGAAAAAATAATAGTTTTAAAATATATGATATGATGAATCTAAAACCATATCACATGATAATAATGGTTGAATTTAGTTCAGTTTGACTTCCAAAAGTCAAATTAGGAAGATCATTGAGAGACTGAGAGTATAGGATAACCACAATCTTATGGGTCGTGGACATCAGAGTAATCCTAGCATTTCATGCAGTGGGTCGAGTGTTCGCTTCGTGACAGTTCGTCTGTCTAGAAGCCAACTTCGTTGAGCACTTTGGGCAGTTTGAGATTTGGGCATGTCACTTAGACTCTATATACACCACTAGGAATTCTTATGGGATCATTCAATGAAATTTTAAGATATTTGCACCCCTTTTTATAATAAAAAAAAAGTGGAAAATTTTTGAAAGATAATTTTAAAGGGTTGACCCCTAAGTCACTTCCATCTAGTTGTTGGAAAAGTCGTGATAAAAGTGTTAACGCCATATGATTTCAAATGGTTGATATACGTGGGACTCTATTTCAAGTAGGAGAAACATATCTCAATTCTAAAATAAAAGGTCAAGTTAAATCTTTAGCGAATAATAAGCTTGGTGATTTTGAATATTTTTTGTGGCAATAATTATTTGGTTTGAAATACTATATGTTGTTAATTTAGTTAGTAAAAATTTACAATCGAATGATATGCTATATGATGTTTCTAGTGAAAGAATAAAGGGTTTGATTTTTTTTTCGTGAAAAAATAGAGAAACTGGTTTTAAATATGTTCTAGATACTTCAAACAGATTATAGTAGTGATAAACATTTATCCCTTTTTCCTCAAAGACGTGAAAATTGTAGAAAACATTTTCTTGATGAGAATTCAAATAGTGAAATTATTGATTCACAATTTGCAGAGAACTCTTTTAAAGTTAAAAAATTATACATTATTGATCAACAGATTATTTCTGTTAAGGGGTGATTTGAGCAATTCCAAGAATATGAAAAGCTCTTTGGCTTCTTATAAACTATAATCAGTTAAAGATGCTACCTTGAAATTTTCTTGTGCTCAATTTGAAATTGCACTTTGAAATAGTAGACAGTCTGATATTGGTGGGAATGCAATGATTGTTGAGTTAAGGTTACTTGGAAAAATATTTGCCACAAAAAAAATGAGACCGTTAGATATTTTATTTTATTTTGAAAAGTTATGATTATTTTTTTAAAACAATTGTTGCATACAGAAATTTGTGGACTAATCCTGTGACTGTTTCATTTGCAGAGTGAAGTTTTTTAAAGAGAAAAGTGAATATATAACAATATATGATTCACATAAGTGCAAATATAACATTTTGATAATTCAAAATACAAATATAATCCCAGAAAATTAGTGTATGTGCAAATTTACCCTTTTTGGAAAATTTCGACGGGAACTGGATGAAAAGTCAATATTACCCCTCTAAAAACAATAAAATATTTTCTATTTAATTTGATCCCAAAACTCCCAAACCCTAGTTTCTTCAAGTCGTCGTTCCCTTTATTGGAACCCTTTGCATTCCTTTTGTTATTCCATTGTTCTTTCTTAATTGTTGTGGAACCCTAATTGCTTCTTCTTCATAGTCACCAGCGTTTCATAGTCGTCGGACAGTAACAGTCCTCTCCTTTGAGTGCCGCGAGGAGAACGACATTCGGCGGAGGTGGCCGATCATGCTCATTAGGGATAGGCGTCGACGAAGGGCGACTGGAGGTGTTGGGGGTGGTTCCAGGGTGGAAGGCAGAGGGGCAGGGCTGGGCGTCGGAGAAGGTGGCCGTGGCGGAGGGTGGCTGGAGGTGCTGGGGGTGGTGTCGGGGATGGAAGTCGGAGGAGTGGTCGCGACAGAGGTTGGCTGGAGGTGGGCGGAGGGTATTTTTGTCTTTAAAGTTTTGTTTTAGGCTGAAAAGGGAATTTTGGTCATTTTCAGTCGGTCAATGACCGGAAATGGTCAGTCAATGCTGAAATATTGTTTTTAGGGTTATATTTGCACTTATGTATGGTAGTTAGGGTTGTTTTTGCATTAAAAATTATCCCAAAGTTATATGTGCACTTACTGAACTATATAGAGTTATATTTGTACATACATCTCTTGCCCTTTTTTTAATTGAAACTGTTGAAATCATATTCGCGATCTACAATAATATAAGAACGACTTAATGGATTGGCATTGATGGCAATTGAAAATAATATTTGAAAATCAGTTAATTATGAGTTTATAGTTAATGGGTGTTTCTCAAAAAATGTTGGAAAAATTACTCTATTTAATTAAGTTAGGAAAGAGTGCATTTATACCCCAATTCTTGTGTTTGTGCAGATATACCTCCGAGTTTTTTTAAAATGCATTCATACCCCTGCGTGGTCTAAAAAATTGGTCAATTTCGGTCATTCCCGGATTCCATAGAATTGACCGTTTAATTTCGGTCATTCCCGAACTTGGCAAAAACGGTCACTTCTATTGAATCCGTGAATGATCGAAATTGACCAATTTTTCAGACCACGACAGGGGTACGCATGCTCTTTAAAAAAAATCGGGGGTATATCTGCACAAATACAAGAATTTGGGAGTATGAATGAGTTTATCCCTAATTATAAACAAACTATTAAAGTAGTACTTCCTCCCACTACATATTCCTTACTGATTATTATTATTATATTTGAATGAATCTTGATGCATGCCTTTGGTTATTTTTCTAGTACCAACTTTTTTCCTGTTGTGAATAGAATGACGCCAACAAGGAATTGGTTGGAAAGAGGATCAACTTCGTGGGGGTGACAAAGGGAAGAAACCGGCCAAGGTTGGGAGACGGGAGCCGGAGACTTCCCTCCCTCCTAACCCTGCTTTCGTCATTGAAGAGTTAATGGGGTTGACAACCATTTCTGGGAGTGCGGCTCGGAGGTGGAAGTACCTCAATTGCCCGAAGTGAACCTATTGGAGACAAAGTTTGCTTGCAAAGGAAAACTTGGGTGACCTGCTCGAGTCCGTCACATATTTTCTAAGCCGAATAGGCTTAGAGGGTTTCTTAGACAAGCATTCGAAGACCTACATACTCTGGACTTTGGAGTTTTTGGCGACTTTGGAGCAATTAAAGGACAGTGAGGGGAGGAGAAGCATCCATATCCCCTTAGATGATAAGGAGTACACTATGTCACATCGGGACGTTGCCCAAGCATTCAGGTGGAAGTGCGGGAAGGAGATTCCGAGAACACACCGATGGGCCTTCCATTTTCATTGAGCAATTTTTGAATAAACCTTTTGGGCACAGTGAGGAAGCATCTTTGCAAGAGCACTGCGATTGTCTATCCGGCCTTGCGATGTGTTCAACAATTGTTATCCATGGAGTGTTTTGTCATGGGGAGATCTCACAATGTCCAGGTTCAAATGTCCAAGTCATTTGGGAGATGACTCCGGAGGGGAATTTTTACCCCAACGTGGTTTTAGTTTTCATGGATGAATGCATTGCAATGGGAAACAAGAAAGGTGGAAAGATTCCTATGGGAGACATGGTTGGACTTCTAGCCCAATAGTTGGGCCATCTGGTTCCTCTCCATTTACGATAGTGAAT
>JAULKJ010144811.1:0-14849 GCA_032355405.1 Rubia balearica | reverse complement strand
ATCAAAATGGAAAATGCCACGGTTATTCAGAAACTCATTCCTCTTATCTTGGATAATTAGAAAGTCCATATCAAGTGCATAATATTTCCAAGTTCATGGCGGTAAGAAGAATCTCAGTAGCTCCAAATACTATCATAAGAGGCATAAAGTATTGAGAATTCATTCAAAAACTACCAAAGTCATTGTTAATGGAATTGATTATTATGAAAACTTATTTCATTTTTTATAAATGCATTATTTATAATTGATAGTATTTCTATACAAAAATATATTTTTATCTTATAAACTATATATTACTTTCATATAAAGATAAAAATATTTTATTATCTACAATAAATAAATATATTATATTATATTCAAATTTTATTAATAAACTATAATATTTATAAAAAAATGACCAATTAATATAAATGTGCATTGCACGGTTTATAATTAAGAATACTTTTGTTATCTTCTTTTAAAATACACATGATTTTATAACCTTAATAAATACTTATTGATTCATTTTCAACAAATATTATCACTATATTTTTATAGCGTAAAGTATTTGTATATAGCAGTTAATATTTTTCTATGTATATTATTTTTATTCCGTCTCTTGAAAGACGGTCTTTCCTTAAGTTATGAAAAAACTAAGGTTTAAACTGCAAATTATAAGAAATGTAGATAAAATTTTCAGATTGCATTAATCGGATCATAAACTTATAACTGCTGCACGTTGCATAATAAATTTTTGATATTGTAACTAAAACCTTTTACCTTTCTATTATTCTAATTCAATCTCGTCTTTCCATATGGCTGTGGAAAGACTGTCTTTCCCAAAACTTTGCCTACTATTTTAGTTTAAATATAAAATAATTCATTATTAAATATCAACAAAGATAAAATAATTTGGAAAAAAATAAATAGATTAATTAATTTTAAATACTGCATCGTGTGTATTTCTCATACATCTATAATAAATTTTTATTGCTTATTAAAATTATAAACTATATAATATTATTCTTTTTTGTTCAGAAATTCGTGCATCGCACGGGTGTCATCTAGTTGTATTATATATTATTGGATTCATTAGAGTATTTTAAAAATATATTTTTTCAATTTTTTTATGCCTCTACAATAAAGATATTAAGTGTTGAAAATTGACTTGGTTAACTTTCTAAAATCAAATTCCGACAATTAATATGGGACGAAGGAGCTCATCCATGACTCCTTCCATAACCTGTCGGAAGCATTATGTGAGAAGGCGAAATAAAATGTAAATTCATCTATCAAGAACATTACAGTTAAAGCTCACCATGTCGCTAAGAGAAATGCATGAACACTCATCTACTCTCAAGAGAATGAGAAAAAAAATACCTCAGGGATAGCTACATATGCACTTGGAGATGAAATTAAAGTACCCCAAAGCATTGAAACTTTAACCTGTATAACTTCCTTCTTTAACCTATTTAACTTATTATAACTTCCTTCTTTAACTGCAAACATTTCTTGTTGCATCCATAAATGCATCAGAAAAAGCAACCCGTGGCAGTACATTTGCTCAAATGAACTTGTATACAAAGAAATCAATGAGTAGCATATGTCAGAAAGATAATTTTAGTGCATGCTTAAATGATAATCAAATCATAGGCAAACGAATCGTTGTAGTAATATTTGACATATTTAACTATTTAGGATGGTAGATGAAGTTCTTAAGCACAAGCAATTAATGACTACCGAGTTAGAGCTAAAATAAAAAAGAAAAGTATGAGACTGTAAATAAGTACTACAAGTCGTAATTCTCATTGGAATATTTGATTGTTTCAATAAACTCCCTGTAGTCCCTGAACATATACGCTTGCGCATAGAGGCTGTTAGCCCCTCTTTCACAATGATTTTGCAAGAGTAAATGCACAACATATACGCTTGCGCATATGATTTTGCAAGAGTAAATGCACAACATTATTCTGTACACACTTCTGCACCTGCACATCCAGTCTTAGAGCCAAATAGATAACAATATATTGGTATTTGGTTCACTTTTCAATCAAGGCGAGAAAGGTTATCTATCTCATCGGGACTGAATTGGAGGAGCATTGCGACCACCGGCAAGAGTGCCTCTACTTCACCTAATAAAAACTTATAGTTCATGAAAGAGCAAGAGGAGTGAAAATAGTTGTTTCACTGAAAGAAACTAACCTGTCTCCAAAAGTTTCACGATGACGTTTTTGAGGTATGTCAAATCCACTCCTTCTCACCTTTCCTTTTTGCCCATGTTTCTTAATTTTTCCTTCAACTTGTTTTCCCGCAAGCAAGATGGTTGAGTTTATACAGCAATAGTATCAAAAGCGTGAAATGCCATGCACAAGTAAAAACACAAATGTTGTGAACGTAGAACATTCATTCAGAATCTAATACAAATACACATAGAGAGAGAAGATCCAAACACCATTAGCTACCTGGTGGCTATGCAAACAATTTTTGTGTTTAAAAGATCGGGAGAAAAAATGGAAATCATCACCTTAGCAAGTTTTTCAGCAAGACTATCTTCGAGAACTTCAGATGCAACAGAAAGAGAAGGATGAAGTCATAAGAAACAGAAAGAGAATTCAACATAAGAATGGCTAAAATCATCATAAACAGGAATATTAGGGTATAAGTAATTCTAATCCAACATCCAAAGGCCGAATTAAATTCTAGTAGGAAAACAAAACTCGTGTACATTTGCTTCAGCTACTGCCCCCAATTTCTTAGAATTAGAAACAAAAACATACTCTGTGACCTATTAATAACACATACAAGCAAAAATATCATTTAGCTGTTATTTTGGAATTAAAAGATATATTCACATCAGGATATCTTCAATAAACTTGCCAGCTAGGAATGAATATTCTTCGAGGAAATGACAGGCTCAAGTGTTGTTTGCTTTAAGTGCAAAGAAAAAATTATTTTAGAGGTTCTTTAATCAAAATACATGAGTAAGTACGGAACACAAATAAACATTGGGTGGCTTCAATCAAAATCCCCCCTCAAAATGTACTCAACGTCTCAACCTTGTTTATACAATCAGAATATGCATTAACCTCTGGCCAAACAATACATGTCCAGGTATGCAAAATAAGTTCGGTAGCTTTGAAGGTGAAATATTTTCATACCTTTATGTCATGCAGAGCTTGTGAAACAAATTACTTCGGATTCAAACACGTAAGATGACATACTGAATAAGTGTTTAATGTTGTCTAAATAAAAAAATGAAACTGTAGATCAACTTGCAAAATGCCCACTAATTTCATTATAGGTCAAAATAGCATAAAGTTATGAAAACAAATGGCAATTACTTCATTTACACGTACATAACTACGCCAAAACCGTGAGTGCAATGAGCCATTAGAGTGTCATTTAGGGTAACATGTTAAGAAGAGTTAGGAAGCAAGATAACCTGATTGGTAGAGGCAGGCTTGGAAGGCCTTGCTGGTGTACTCTGATCCCCATTCCTCATTTGTACAGTGGGTTGTTTCAATATAAATGGTTTGATACACCTACAAAATTCAAAACAACAAGAAACATAAATATGAAACACTCCTTAAGAACCATTCAACTAAGAAAAGAAAATATTTAAATTGAGTATAAAATTCTTTCCAAATCTTTCACTAACATGCTGGATAGTAAAAACATGAATGTTAATATCATGAATACATTGTGCATGCAGAACAGATAAGTAAGAACTTTAAAATCATCAAACTTAGAGTTAACACTGGATCAAGAATATTCAAAGCCAGGAGGAATCCCATGACTCTGAAGTCTTCTAGTCAATACTTTGAACAAACCTCATCAAATAGTGAGTCTGTAAAGATCCAAAAAATGTACCGACCTCTCAGTTTCACTTTCACCTTATGCAAAAATAGCTCATGGTGGGAAAATTGCAATTGTTTCATTAAAGTGGAGGAAGGCGGGAGGTTAGTTACTATCTGGATATCAGTAACCCCTAATGACTAAGCAACCCATCTTACTTCAAATATGAACCAATAACCGTTTAAAAAAAATAAAAACTCACCCAACAGAATGACCAGACCCCTAATTTCAAGATTTAAAAAACCTCCACAAACAATCTACATAATTGAATCCCTTCAATTTCAATTAGCCAATTACTCTTCAACGGTGCTAAACTTAGAATATTCTTAGTAAACCAAAGGAAGAGAGGGAAGTTTTATACCATAAAGATCATCTGTTCGAGCTGTAACTTTATAACACCCAATCGCTCTGACCAATAGCACCATCAAACAGAACAAAAGCTTTTCCATTATTTCACCCAAAATCAAAAGAAATATTAGTTGATAACACTTGCGAGTTGCGATCAAAGACATTGCATGAAATTGGTAAAAGTTCATGGAGAAAAAAACCCTACTTCTCGTCACTGAACAATTGGGTGTTTTAAAATTAAGAAGTGAAAGCAAGAATAAACAGAGAATATATAATCTGAGCACCCGATGTTCGTAAAGTTAACCATGGATCCAGAAAAAAAGGGCTAAGTAATTTTACCTCACACCCAATGTTTGCTGCGGGTGAATCGCAGTGCGGGTGAACTACATAAACGGAGTTGGTGTGTGAGCGTTAGCTTTCTTCAACGTGTCAGTTTATTGTTTATTTATGAACCCCTCCAGAAGAATCATTACCGGCGGCGCCAGTGGTGAAGCAAAGCAAATAAGGGTGTTTTAAGCGATTGCAGGTCATCATCTCCGAGAAGCAAGGGTGGTGGAAGATGGAATATTTTGCTAGTAATTGATTTTGTTAAACTCCTCATTTAACGAAAGAATACTTTGAAACCAATAGTAGATTAAATGCAGCAATTAATTGGGAACTTTTCAGTTTTCAAAGGGAACCCAAGTTAATATTGACACATTGAAAATGCAAAAAGTAATTAAGTAAAAATAATTAAATTTATTTTTAAAAGGTTGACATGGCAAGGTGTGGGGGTGTCACGTGGCTAAAAACTTTCTGTTTTAGTTATTAGTTTAGATGAATCTAACAAGGTATGACATAATGGTATTTATATTTATATTTATATACCACTTCAATTTTATGATTAAAGTTAAGAAGTTTTCACTAATAGAATAGTTAAATTGTAACTTAAAATGGGACAGAGAAAGTATAATAATAACAAATAAAAGTTGATATTTTGAAACTACTTTTAACGATGATTTCAACAATATCACATGCGATAATATTATGAAAATATTGCTTCTTGCTTTTTGAAACAAAATTTAAACCATCTCTAGGATAGAGAATTAGATATCTAACCCCTCATATTAATGGTCAAATAATAGGTTGGAGTCTTTGGCAAAGTTGTCATTTTATAATATAAGAAATGTGAATGGATCCATTATCATAAAGGTGCTAAGATCTAAGATATATAAGAATATAGACCTTTTGTGTCATGGAGGAATTTTGTCCAATATGAGAGTACAGGAGTTTCGGAGGGAATCTAATGTAACAAATAAAATCTGATGTTACATCATTGGATCAATATGATGTAACAAATAAAATTTCTTGTTCACAAACATGAAATTACCGGGAGTTTTGGTGGAAGACTACAAGTTAAGATCACTTCTATTCTCAATATGGGATGTCGCTAAGGATTGACTCTATTACATTCATCATGGTTACATCACTAGTTGGATGGTTATGAAGATAAGGTTTTTGGAGAAGTTCTTCCCTGCCTCAAAGGTCAGCAATTTGAAGAAGCAACTTTTGAATATCTCCCAACATGCCAATGAGACACTCTACGAGTATTGGGACATATTCAAGAGACTTTTGACGAGTTGTCTCTACCATCATTCAAAGACGAAGATTTGGTTTACTACTTCTTCGAGGGCTTATTAGATGATGACATGCGGATGGTCAATGCTGCATGTAGTGGATCGAGAGCGAACAAGATCCTGAGGATGCTATGGCCCTCTTTTAAGAAATGGGAAATGAGACAAGGCAATTTGGTATCTGGTCAAAAGTAAAAGTAAATGATGAGGTGAACAACCCCAAAATTAGAGGAGCAAGTCCAAGCTCTTTCTTCCACGATGCGAGAGTTCATATAGGGAATGATTTAACAAGTGAATAAGTGTGGAGTGTGTTCACTCGATCACCCAATCGAGGCTTGCCCACAAGTCCGAGAGGATAATGTTGATGAAATGAATGCCATGAACTATCAAGGAGGGCAATGATATAGAGGGAATAAGTGGCGGGTGCCGAAGTGTCATAAGAAAACTTGGATCCTACAAACATAAGATAGATATTCATAGTGTTTCTCCTGTACTCACTTCAAAGTAAAATAATATAGCTAGTGGTAATTCCAAGTGTTGTCCACAGAGACATTAGGGTTTATGAGTTAGTATCACACGGTCCACTCTCGTGCGTCACCCCAATTGTGTTTCGAGAATAGCAAACATAAAACAAGGGGTGTTTTGTGTTTGGATCAAACTACTAGCTACAAGCATATAACTAAAATAAGATTAAGATAATAATTAATTAGCATTGGGGATATTTGCATCACATGATTGACATAAATGATTCAATCCTAGACTTCTATCCACATTAAAGAACTATAATTCTATTTAGTGCTATAATTCTATCGCACCATGTCGATTCTTCCCACTTCTTAACATCTCACCTCCTCCACATATAGCACTGACCAGCTCTAACCCTCACTACCGTGGCTAGTGGGCCCCCTCTTAAAAACAATGCCTTGTGTAGATCGTAATTGTTAGACACAATAGTAGCACAGATCATCGATCTGGACCTCCACCATGAATACCCATCCTAGACCTCAAAAGGAAGACGAGATTAGTACCTCATGATAACTCTATGGTCTATAGTTACAAGGCCCAACACTTAGTTGCCACAAACTAGAAACCTAGCTCTCAGGTATTACCCCTGTTTAGGATATTTAACAACATCCGACCTATTTTTGGTCATGCCAACCTATTTTAGGAATTTAATCGGATGCTCCTAAAAATCGAGCATGACTAATTAAATTACCATTATCACCCCCATTACCTCTCTAGTAACTCACAAGGCTAGTGTTACACCACAGTACTCACAAGGCTTCAAGAAATTTTGATAACCCAACAGTCCTAAGCAAAATTCAAAATCTAGCACTAAATCATGCAAGAACAAAACTAGGTGTACATCCTAATCACATTAAATATATAGATTATAACAAGAAGTTAAAGCACAGATTAGGCATGAAAACTTATGGAAATATAAATAGACATAAATCTTAAAGTCTCAAATCTAAAGTCAAATCATGCTTACAAATAACCCCAAGTCATAAATTTTAGCTAATAAGATCAAACCCATGACATTTAATGAATTAAATGTCATGAGAATGTGATATGAATGAAGAGAGAGAGAGAGAGAGTGTAAACCTAGATCTATTACAAGTTCAGTCACCTTCTCTATTTTTTTAGAAAAATAGGTCTCTTATAGTGAAGACAGAAAAAGGCCCAAAAAGCCCAACTCTTAAACCCTAGGTGCCAGGCATGCATGATATGTGCTACTTTGTACGACCCGTGCGGTACGGTCAATGTGTATTTGCATGAACTGTAAACTGGATGGGTGTCTCGGTGCTACTGATTGCATAGGCCGTGTAGATTTTTATGAACCATGTCCTAGAGCTAAGTCCCACACTATTCTACTTGTACAGGCCAAGCTAAAATGCAATGAACGTGTCCTGGATACCTTCGTTTCCTTCTCTAATTGTACGGGCCGTGCTGATCAACACAGCTCATGCCCTAGAGCTCCCTTGGGCACCAGCTGTTCACATGAATCGTGCAATACTATTACAAGGTCTGTGTCTTCTTGCTGTCCTCTGGACTTTGGCTTCCTTCTTCCACAATCTTCAATCTTCTACCATTTTAAGATTAATGACATTCGTTCTTGTACCAACCTTGCAATTGGCCTTTTATCTACTATTATCTTTGCAAATGACCTTCACTCATGAGTAATCCAAATTTTATTCACAAAAGGAGATTTAGATACTCACAAGGGTTAAAAAATTGACAAGTTACATAGGAAAACCAAAGAGGATGGTTTAAACTTCCTATTATACAAAATATATCTAAACCAAACTATCCGCCAACAAAACCATAAGAAAATATGCATTTGATGTCTCATAAAATCCCATATAAATAAAACCTTTACTCATCCCCGAGTAAACAATAACAAGTTAAAATCTAAGAAGACACCAAGCATAAAATTTCCTAAAACATCCAACATTTTATTCCTTAAACTACCCTAACCCCAATATAGAAAAATGTCACACTCTCACATACCAAACCTAAGGTGTTCTAAACTAGGCAAAAAACCATTAATAAGAATGATGATTCAAGTTCCAAAAAAAAAAAAAGAACTAGCTTACTTTACCAAATAAGCTACCAAATAGACATTACAAGAGAAGCATATGATTAAATTTTTTTTGTCTTGGGTTTCATCCATGCATCTCATTTTCTTTCAAGCCTCACATCTCACCGTTTTCCACACCTTTTTGGCATCTAATTTTTGCATAGGTTTTCCTTTTGGGTTTTCAACCTATTCAGGCCTCCCAATTTTTCCTAAATCTCCCTTTTGGATTTTTGACATAGTGGGATAATTTTTTTCATTTTTTTTGGATGTTCAAGTAACACAAAGTGTTTCGAAAGTGAGCTTCTCACTATGAGAAAATAAACAAACCCAAAGAAACCATTGCTAAAATTCCTAAGTGTCTACAACTTCCTCCCCCATATTTAAACCTTGCATTGTCCTCAATGTAAAAAAATCCCAAAACATAAGTGGAGTAAGGTGATAAATAGACACTTACTCATGAGACCCCAAAGGGACCGCTCTCTAGCACCTCGTCTCGCGCCTTCGCCTTCTTTCTTCTTGCCTCAACCCTTACCTCTCATTGGGGACAAGGTCACAGAAGCCCGCAATGTTAGATGCTTGCATCCTGTCCAATAGTTATTCCATGGCCTTTTTCTTTAACATCGGCCCTTTGATCCACGAAAGAAAACTCCTCTCGAACCTCTTGCTCACTAGACACTAGCCTTATTTCCCAACTCCTCATAGTTTCATCCATCACATCAAGTCTAACACCAAACTCACCAATTTTTTGGCGCATCCCCTCTACCATATGGATCCCCTCTTGCATTTGTTAGGTCAAACTCAAGAGTTGTTTCCCAAATACTTAAAATTGCTCATAGAAGTCCACCGGTATCACGGGCGGTGTTAGTTAAGCTTTAGTGAGGATCTTCACTTGCGCATCTTCCTTGTCTACATCCAGGGCATATAGTCATGTGTTAAATAAGCCTTTCTCATAGGCCAGGATGATGCAAGAAATATATTCTCCAAGGTTGTGTGCCCGACAATGGTAGTATGCTCCGGTTCTAGTAGAACCATGAAGTTGCATTCATATGCACCACCATAAATCGATATGAAATAGTCCTCTGAAGAGGCGGTGGAAACCATGGATGCTTCTACGTACTTATAGATTGCGTACCTCATCCCCGTACGTTATTTTCTTGCCAATCCAAGGATAGTCGGAAGTTTGTACTCTATGTACTCAGCAAGCCTACGTCCCATGGAGATTCTCCCTGCTCTTTTCCTTGTTGTAAACAAGCATTCTTCAATGAACATCCCTACAAAATTAGGATACAAGGTGCCTTCCAGAGTCATTGACCAAAAAACTTCCATGTCCCTATTGTTACACTGTACAGTCTCTCCATGGAAAAAGGCACCCAGGGATAGGAGCCGTTGGACATATCACAAAGCAGGGTGGATGATTGCGGTATTCCTTCCTGGATGTTCCTATCCACCTCCATCATATGCTTCCGAAATCCATGCAACCTGAAGAAGCATCCTTGTCTATGTGTCCTCAGAACCTCTTTCCCATATTTCCATATGAATGCTCTAGCTACCTCCAGAAAAGGCGTTGTGAACTCATTGCCATATAGGTGGAAATCGATTGACCTTTCCCTTCAGCATCCGCCTTTTTCTTCAACAAGGCTAGAAACTCCTAAGTCCAACACATGCAGGTGTTTGCGTACCGATCAACAAGTCCCTCTAAGCCTACCCGAGCTAATAGATATGGAATGGGTTAGAGTAGGCCGACTTGATCCAAGGTCGCCTTGCATGCAAACTTTCTCTCAAGCACAACCCTCTTTGGACTCGTCACGTTCCTCCACCTCGGGTTGCACTCCTGAAACTATTTTCAAGCCCATAAATTTATCCATGATCAAGGGTATCAGTGCAACGGGTTGGTTTGCCCCTTACCTCTCAACTTGGGCCAAATTCCCCTTCTATTCAACCCGGAAAGAGCTTCCTTTTTGCAACTCTACTTATTTTAGGCCCCATTATAGAAAAAATAAGAGAAGGTGGTAATGACAAGATATGGTATTTTTAAGCACTTCCCTTAGCAAGAATCAAACCATCTTAGACATCTACCACCTAGCGTTTCATTAATCACTAATAAAAGCCCAAATGCTTCCCCCACACTCAAACTTTACAAACAAGTACCCACATTTATCCACAAAGCATCAATAATTTTCAAATTTAAAACCCCCTCTTTTAAACACAAAAGTTAGAGCTTTTACCCATATCTGAAACTTAGGAAATGAAGAGCTCAAAAGAAAAGAAAAAATTTCTCTCTCTTGCAATAGGCGAGGGAGAGACCCTACCGGTGATTGTTTCTAGTAGTCTCACTAGTGATCAAGAGGATAGGTTGATTAAGGTGCTTAGGAAATTCAAGGGAGCCATAGGTTGGACTTTAGCCGACGTTAAAGGTATAAGTACCTCAACTGGTATATTATTGGAGGAGGGTGCAAACTCCATACGCCAACCTCTAAGGTGGTTGAATCCACCGGTGATGGAATTGGTTAAAGGTGAAGTCCTTAAAATACTTAAGGTGGGGGTGATATATCTTTTCTTCGATAATAAGTAGGTGAGTCCTACTCAAGTTGTGCCAAAGAAAAATGGAGTAAATGTGGCAGAGAACAAGGACGGGAATTCGGTCCTCACTCGTATTCAAAATGGGTGGCAAGTTTGTTTTGATTATCGTCGGTTAAATGTGGTAACTTGCAAGGACCAGTTTCCCATACCTCTCCAAGGTGCAACTTTATGCATGCATTAGCCAATGAATTTGACACATATATTATCATCTTTTGTTTGGTTGATTTCTAGTATTAGTTAGGTATACACGACAAAGGGTTTAGATGACCATTATTTGTTTTCTTGTTTAAATCTCAAGTTTTGTAGACTTAATTGAAGCTAATGGATAATTTTTATTCACTGGCACCTAGACCTTCCTTTTTTTTATCTCATTAATAGGTTTCTCGTAAATACATTTTCATCCTCTTTTTGTAGAAGGCCATCCGCCAGGATGATAGAAGATATTTGAAGGTAATTTGCAAGGATTGTAGAAGATATCGAAGGCCATTCTCAAAGGTCATTCGCAAGGATGGTAGTAGATTAAAGGCCAGGGTCTCTAAAGCGTGTTAGTAGATGGAATCAAGCCTGGGAAAGGTGGATTCAAAGTTCATGAAGGCCAAGAACGAAGCAAAGAAATTGTTATCCGAAGTTGCACGGAGCTCAGGGAACGAGATCTAAGAATATTCAGCCCTTGAGGATGGTACCATTGGATTTTTCTTCTCGAACACTATAAAATATATAGCAAGAACTCTCAAATTGGATCAGTGTTTCATCTATAGCGGAGCAAAGAGGTCAGTCGGCTAGACCAGCCAAATCCAACACGGACCAGCCAAGGCCGGCACAAGGCTCACCTAGCACAGGTTGTGCCTAGGGGTCTTTAACACATCCCGTGACAGGCCTCAGCATGGACCATATTAAACTCAGCTTCATGTGTTCCATGTCGTTGATCCACTCCAAAATTTGGTTAAGTATGGGCGAAGACCGTTCCTTTTCACACAACATATGTCATTTCAAGTCACAAATGCAAAGACCAGCCCACAGGGTGTAAAGAACGACACAGCCCACACCAAGTAACTAAGCAAAAAAGGTTCCAACCGATGACCTACGTTATACGACACGAGATGTGCACTCATAAGCGTCAAAATAAAGTTCCACCTGGTAGTTTGTGCCAGGTGACATGGGTCGTGTTAGCACGAGGCTCATATCCCGTGCTAGGCTGAGCAGACTACACCGACATAAGGCCACTAGCTATGCCGCATCAAGCTGGCCACGCCGAGCAACCCACGCCAGCACGAAATCACTCAGCTGGCATTGATCGTGCCAGACACCACTACCCGTGCCATTTGGGGCTACAATATTTTTGGGCCTTTACAAGGCCCAGCTCCCTACTACTATATATATGGACCTTTATCTACTAGGGTTTAACTTTATGCCCACTTTTCATCTTCAAGGGTAGTTTAGAGAGAGAAAATACTCTTCCTTCTCTCAAAGTTCATTTTCTTCCTTCTCTTTATTTTTCTTTACCTAAAAGGGTTGAATCCAATGCAATACTTGGGTTCAATGCTTAGGGAGAAGTTAATTAACTTGGGGATTATATTTATATTAATGTATTAAGGTCTATTTTGTGAGATTTCTTAGATCAACCTATTTCTATGTGTTTTGTGATATTATGTTGGCTTGTTCTTAATATTCTTGTGAATTGCACGATTTTCACACTTAGTTATCATACACCAAAGTCTATTTTCATGTTTCTGCAACATTGATACTCCCTGGGGAGGGAAACCTAGATGTTCTTGGGGGTAACGATTGGTTTGGATCCACGTGGGTGTGTACACGCAGGTTACTGTGTAAACGTTATGATGGATCATGCACTAGTAAGCTGACGAGTTGGTCCGAAGGGTAGTGGGTACAAATAGCTTAAGTTGCAAACTAGGGTTAGCTTTGCAACCCTAGAGCCATCGATAAGGTGTTTCACCTCCTTTGCCTTTTTAGGCCAAGGGAGGAGTATATGTGCTGTAGTGCTCGGGACGTAATCGCACGGGGGAGACTCAGATTTTCATAGTAGGCAGGTCCATCTTTGCACTCCCCTAATTACGGAGACTGAGTCGATGGAAGATTACATGCCCCCCACGTGACAGGTATAGGGAAGTGTTGACCATTGACCAAACCACGTGTCATAAACACTAGAATAGGCTTATAGTTGTCTGTGATGAAATTGTTGATTGAAATAACATTAACCAGGTTACGAAAATATTCCCCTAATGCTAGTTTATATAGTTTATTCTCGTGACCATTTGCATGTTAGTAGATTTAGTGAAACCCCCTCCCCCAATGCTTGTTTTACCAACACTGGTTATTTCTAACACGTGGTCGGATTGAAGACCCAATCACGGTTATGCGTAGTTGATTATTAGATTCCTAACATCTCTGTGGAAGACCTTGGTACTTGCTAGTACTACTAATCTTGGTAGTGTAGTGTTAGGAATGAGAGTAACATTACAAATATCTATCTTTGGCTCATAGTCCTCTCTCGGTTTAGTAGATCTCCCGTGAAAATATTATTTATTAGCGAAACTAGGAGGGGGCGGGTCACTTTCATTGAACAAATTCTTAAAAGGTTAGCCGGCCACTCTTACTATTGCATCCTCGATGGCTATTCGGGATATTTCTAAAATCACATCGATCTTTAGGACCAAGAGAAAACTAGCTTTACTTGCCTTTTTGGCACCAAGAGAATCCTTATAGATGCATGGTTAGCATATTCTCAGAGTTTATCGAGCATTTCATTGAAGTCTTTATGGATGATTTCACCATTCATGGGGACTCCTTAGACTCTTATCTACACCATCTAGCACTTGTGCTGGAAAGGTGTATTGACACCAACCTCGTGTAGAATTCTGAGAAATACCATTTTATGGTAGAGAAGGGCATTGTTCTAAGTCATGGGGTATCGACTCAAGGTCTTGAGGTAGATAAGGCTAAAGTGGACACAATCAAATCCTTACCCTAACCCACTGTCGCTAGAGACATTAGGTCATTCTTAGGTCATGCCGGATTTTACCTGCATTTCATTAAGGATTTCTCTAAGAGATCTTCTCCTTTATGCAAATTGTTGCAAAAGGATGTTGAATTCATTTTTGTTAATGAGGGTATGAAAGCCTTTGATACCTTGAAATCATCCAACCCCCAAATTGATCTCTTCCTTTTGAAATAATGTTTGGTTCAAGTGATTATGCTATAGGTATGGTATTGGTCCAAACGGTTGGGAGGGTGCCACGGTCATATACTACCCATCCGTAACTCTTAATGATGCACAACACATCTATTCCACCATGGAGTAAGAGTTGTTGGCCGTAGTTTTTCCCTTGTGAAATTTAGGCAATATCTGTTGGGCACTAAGGTCATAGTTTACATAGATCACGTGGCTTTTCGCCACTTGATGACTAAGAAGGAAGAAAAACCTAGTATCATTAGGTGGATACTTCTTTTTAGTGAATTTGACCTTGAAGTGAGAGATAATAAAGGTTGTGAAAATGTGGTAGACAACCATTTAAGTAGATTGACACCCTTTGAGAGCCTAGACCCAACCAAGGAGAAGCCTAAGTTGGAACCTATTCAAGAAGAATTTCCTAAATAAACAATTGTTCGGGTTGACAACTAGCCCACCTTGGTATACCAATATAGTGAATTACCTTACCACATGGGAGTTCCCCCCTCCTATGATAAAAAGTATAGGTTAGCAAATGGGCAAAAAAGTATTTTTGGGATGATCCTTACTTACAGAATCATTGTTCTGATCAAGAAATTAGGAGGTGTATTCCCGAAGATGAAGTAGGGCGTATCTGTAAACTTTGCTAACGGCTAAGAGAGTAGCAGAATGTTTCCTTTACTGGCCCAACATGCTTAAACATACT